>JAKCPI010003981.1:0-43729 GCA_023213315.1 Euborellia annulipes
CATCATCAGGGCTACAATCAATAACAGAAAGGAGCGAGTGAGTTTACAGTCAAAAAAAGAAATTTTGTTTTCTTACATCACATGCGCACAAAATTGACAATTAATTACAATAAAATTAATGATAAATTTAACAAACATAAGTTACATACAAGGTACACAAATAAAATAAAAATATATAACAACCTGAAGCGTGTCAACAAAATTCCCCAAAATGTCGAATGGCACAATCGTACAACTTATTTGTTGCCATTTAATAAGGACCAATAGGCTATGCGAGTCAAGGTTAGATTGACATGAGCTCTCTATGAAACAAATTTATATATTAAAAAAGGAGATATTATTTTTAGAATAAAATTATCTAAATCCATTTGATTAAATGATTAAAAATACTATATTTTTATACATAGAATTTTATATTGGCCGTAAAAGACCTTAATAGAATCAATTTGTTACAAAATGTTTCTATATAGTAGTATTGTGGATTTAAAGTCCTTTTTTGAATTCACGGTATTATTTTTAAAAATATAAATTGACTCCAGTGTCAATCTCTTAAATGTGTTTGTCTCAAAACCTAATATTTTGACCGAGTCAAAGTCGAAACTGTGATCTTCTTCTATGGCATGAGCCGCTAGGGCGACGTGGACCTCATTGTTCTTAATATTAGTTTTGTGTTGCGACATTCTCTTGTTCAGGTATTGTTGCGTCATTCCGATGTAACATAGGTTACAATCCTGGCATTCCACTTTATAAACCAGGTTGCTATTTTGAAGATGCGGGGTAGGTGTTTTATTATTATACATAAAGGCCACTGTGTTAGAGGGTTTATAACTGATTATTATATTATGGTTGGAGGTGTATATTAATTTTCTCAGTTGTTCAGATAAACCAGCTATATAAGTTAAACTCCGATAGACAGGAGCAATGTTATCCTGGCCATCAGCACCCCGCCCTTCATTTGATGTAACTTGATGTTTGCACAACTTGCGGCTGTATTGATTGTAAATTTTTTCAATGAAATATCTCGGATAGTTATTTTTTCTCAACAATTGCTTTACTTCATCGAAACATTGTTTCCTATATTGAGGGTCGGATAGTCTGTCTGCTCTGGTAAACATATTCCATATTAAATTCTTTTTTTGAATTACAGGGTGGTTTGAATAGTAATTCAAAATTCTATCTGACTTTACCATTTTTCTACTCCATTTAGATAGTATTTTCTCACGTTGTCTGAAGAGTTTTGTGTCTAGAAAATCAATAGACATATTACTTTCGGTTTCATATGTAAATTGAATATTTTCATCCAAAGAATTAAATAAATCTAATGTTGTGGCGATTTTTTCATTTGGTAGAGCTGTTAGGATGTCATCAACATATTTAAACATAAAAGGGACTTCGTAAGGTAAATGTTGCATGAAATATTCAAACAGATGGTCCATGTATATGTTTGCAATCACTGGGCCAAGACTACTGCCCATTGCAACTCCCCTTACTTGTTTATATGTTACCTCACCAAATATAAAGTAAGCATTGTTAAGAATCAGTTGAAATATCCGAAAAAATTGATCTTTATTTAAAACCGTATTTCCCTCCATCATCGACCATTTACTGTAAATGATATCATATGCTTTCTTTAGATCAATTTTAGTAAAAAGTGAAGTGACATCATAGGATGTTAACATTTCGCCCTCTTTTAAAATTATTTCACTAATTTTTTCTTTAAATTCATAAGAATCTTTGAGATTGATTTTATTAAGAGGGATTAGTTTTAATACACCAACAAGGTATTTTGAAATTTTATAGAAAGGTGACCCTATTGTTGTCACTATTGGTCGAAAGCTATTGTTCTTGTGGGTTTTTATTAAGCAGTAAAACTTAGGTGATATTCCGTTGTGTGTGATGCAATTGTTCAACTTGACTTTTTCATCACCCAAATTGTCATTATTTCTTATGATATCTTTTATTAGGTCATTCATTTGTGACTGTAATGTGAATGTTGGATTTCGTTTCAAAATTGTGTATGTGTCCCGATCACCAAGTAATATATTTATTTTATCAATATAGTCTTGTTTGTTAAGAATTACAGTGTGATTTGACTTATCACTTTTTGCAATTACTATTCTATTTTTATTTAATTTATAGAAAAGTTTGGTTTCAGCAAGATATTTTTCAATAATCTTACTATTGGTAGTGCTTGGCTTGTTAGAATGAGCATGATTAGTAATTACATTCACCGCTCTGGCTCTCATATCTGGACGCTGGTTAGGTGGTAGGCCTTCGATTATAAATTCAATGTCTGTAATCAATTTATATAGTTGTTGTTTTATACATGGTAAATTAAGAAAGTTATGTGAATGGCCGAGAGATAAAATTGTCTTGACGGAGTCAGGGATCTCAGCATTTGATAAATTTATAATATAATTCCCAGTAAGACTATCATTATCCGAAGTTAATAAATTGTTTATTTTTAGTATCAGAGCGTTTCTATTTTCGTAAAAAATTTTTGAATAAGCTTTGCTCTGTGAACAGATAAAATAATCATATATTTCTGGTGGTATTGAAAATTTTAATTTTTCTTTTAATTTAACAATGTCATATTTTATTCTTTTAAGGATTAGATGGGAGTCATTTATCTCAAATTTTAAAATCTTTTTTCTAGACAATGACAGAAAATTATTCAATATATTAAAACCTTCTGGAGAGAAAACATCAGAGGATTTGTAATTCAGATTCCTATGAATATGGGGAGGTATCAGATTAAGTTTTTTCATTTCAAGCAGATAGA
This sequence comes from Euborellia annulipes, assembly GCA_023213315.1. Classification (NCBI taxonomy): domain Eukaryota; kingdom Metazoa; phylum Arthropoda; class Insecta; order Dermaptera; family Anisolabididae; genus Euborellia; species Euborellia annulipes. Next base: position 2,783 of record JAKCPI010003981.1, read on the forward strand.
AAATCCTATTCTCAATTCGGGCAAGTTTACAGTTTAATTTCATATAGATCTTTATGTCGTTTAAACAGTTGGGCCCATAGTTACTGTGAATGAAGTGCAGAAAACCTGACTCGACTGCGGTCCTCTCCATCACAAATTGATGATCTGTGGTTGTTCTTCCAGTTGTAAGCTCTTCTGGATAGTTGTATTAGAGTGAGGTGGATAGCTGAGTAGATCTTGTAGTAAGGAAGAAAGAAAAGAGCAATTGCAGCTAGGTTTATTTCGTTTAATAATCACTTCAAGCCGACGTTTCGGTCAGATATACGACCATCATCAGGGCTACAATCAATAACAGAAAGGAGCGAGTGAGTTTACAGTCAAAAAAAGAAATTTTGTTTTCTTACATCACATGCGCACAAAATTGACAATTAATTACAATAAAATTAATGATAAATTTAACAAACATAAGTTACATACAAGGTACACAAATAAAATAAAAATATATAACAACCTGAAGCGTGTCAACAAAATTCCCCAAAATGTCGAATGGCACAATCGTACAACTTATTTGTTGCCATTTAATAAGGACCAATAGGCTATGCGAGTCAAGGTTAGATTGACATGAGCTCTCTATGAAACAAATTTATATATTAAAAAAGGAGATATTATTTTTAGAATAAAATTATCTAAATCCATTTGATTAAATGATTAAAAATACTATATTTTTATACATAGAATTTTATATTGGCCGTAAAAGACCTTAATAGAATCAATTTGTTACAAAATGTTTCTATATAGTAGTATTGTGGATTTAAAGTCCTTTTTTGAATTCACGGTATTATTTTTAAAAATATAAATTGACTCCAGTGTCAATCTCTTAAATGTGTTTGTCTCAAAACCTAATATTTTGACCGAGTCAAAGTCGAAACTGTGATCTTCTTCTATGGCATTTATAATTTTCTTAAGGGTCAGGGTATTCCTTTCCTAGAGGCATACAATTTATTTAAATTATGGTAGCTATGGTAAACCAATCAAATTCAAAATTTCATTAAAATAAATATAATTATTGTATAATTTTATATAATCAAACTGAAAAATATGATTGACAAATAATTATGAAATGAAAAAGAAATATGAACAGATTTATGCTAAGGAACTTTGACAGATGATACAATTTAATCTACCAAGGTGCATGTCTTTATTCTATCCTAATTACTCACGGGATATTATTGTATTTAGACCCTTAGCACAAAAGGTGGATACCACTGTGCTATGGCCCAAGGCAAGAATTTAAAAATAAATGAATGACCTTTTTGACATGTTACATTCAAATGCTTCAAGCATAATTGAAATTGAGGAAGATAGCGATTTTTTTTTTAACACTTTTTTTCCATTCGCACACCAATACACATACATAGCCTTTTCGGCAACTTAGGCCATTTAAGACTTTAAACGATACCCGTTATTTGTAAATATATATATTGGGGTCCAGGCATTCTTATTTAAGCCATTTGGAAAGATAGGGTTATTAAATAAAATCTATCTTTTCTTATTAGTTCTATTAATTTATTATATATTATTTAAGGTAATTTTGAACAATAAAGGATTCTAAATAATAAATTTCTAGTTTTATTGGAATATGAAATTAATTTAGTCCCCTGGGAACGAAAACAGAGGGAGGGGTTTTAAGAAATTTTTGAAAATTCTCAAAGTTCAAAGGCGATGTTTTACAAATGAGTTCAAATTTTTGCATATATTATCTTTTAATTAATTAATTCTCTATTGTGTATAAAATATCCAAATATGAGATTAACATTTTGAAAAATAACTAGGCCTATAGTTTATTTCAAGCAGTCAACATTTAAAATAGCCCTCGGGGCTTGGTGTAGAGGTTATCGTGCTAACCTCGTATACCAAACCTCGCGGGTTCGGACCCAGGCAGTCCGATGATTTTATTTAAGCCATTTGGATACCAGATGGCTTAAATAGAAATGCCTGAACCCACAATTTATATATTAATCACAACGGTTATCGTCAAAGTCTTAAATGGCCCAAGTTGCCGAAAAGACTGTGTTAATGTGTGTGTGAGTGTGAGTGTGAATGAGAAAAAAGTGTGAATGTTTTTTTTGTTAAAAAAAAAAAAAAAAAAAAGCAGTCAACATTTAAAATAGCCCTCGGGGCTTTGTGTAGAGGTTATCGTGCTAACCTCGTATACCAAACGTCGCGGGTTCGGACCCCAGGCAGTCCGATGATTTTAGTTAAGCCAATTGGATACAAAAAAAAAAAAAAAAAAACATTTAAAATACACAGAGCCTATGGAAAATTTGAATTAATTGACTTTTTTACTTTCTACTTTTGAAATGCAAGTGATCAAGTTAACTAAGGGCTATAAAAATCTTGGGTGATAATCACGGTGCACAACTTTCTCGTAGCCTACCGAAGAATAAGAGAAAGTTGTGTAATGTGCGTCAGTCACACCAGATTTTTTTAAATTCATTACGACATTAGGATTTTATCAAATAGCTATTTCTTAATACAATAACATTATTCCCATGTATTAAAAAAAAAAAATTATGATAATGTCCGTTTCTTGCTTTACCATACGGTTTGTTTATATTTCCTTCCATTTTACCTTTATACCAATGTCTAAATGAGGCTCTAAGATAGCCTATATAGTAAACAAGAAGATTACGTGCACGATAGGCGCGCAACAATTTTACTAACGGGACGACAACGCCCAAATATTCAACACCTTTCTTTATTTTGTACTCGTTCTTTTTATGTCTTAACCCATTGTGTTTCGTAGACGCGTCTTTTGAAAGCAGATGGTCATTCCAGAGCGAATTATTTATTCAAACAGGTGTTCTGGTGGGTGCTATTTTTTATGAGAGTTATTTTTATAGTGGAATAAGCAAATATGAAAAAGAAAATAAAATAAATTTTATTAAAATCTTACTATATTTTAATAATTTTTGAAATTTCATATGCTTTTATCATTATCAATATATTGCAATAAATTGGCCTCTCATAACACTTTCAAGTCCCTAAACGCAGTGTTTTTAGACAAAACTTGAAATATCTAGATTCGTAGTCAGACTTCCACTTCAATAATTTTTAAAGGATTCTTTTTTTATGCCTTTTCGGCTGCTTTTGTAATATAGATCTATTGATATCCAATTGATTTAAAGCATTTGGATCGCACTAGATGAGATTCGAACCCACACCCTTTGGCTTTTGTGGATATCAATATAGACATTATCACTAGCTTTGATCTATTAGTCAGAAGAGGGGAATAATAATTCTTAAAAAAGTATATGATGAAAAAATAAATCCTTCAATAAATTTAGGAATTTGGACTTTAATTATGAATATTGAACGGACCTAAAATGACCTTAAATGTTGAAATAAATACTAAGAAACAAAAATTATTATTCACACAGGTAAAAAACTAGTAAAAGTAGTAAAAGTAAACTCAAAAACAGTCTCCGAATAAATGGCAAATATGTGTAAATTTAACCCACAAAATTAGAAATTATGGAGAATCACAGTAATATTGATAAGAAATATAAATAGGAATTGGCTTTTCCAGTTTATAAAATATGATTAGTTAATTTTTAAATTATTCATACGATTAATTAATCAAATATATTGAGATACAATGTACAATTGAGATATATCAATAAATAAAATAATAAGGCCACAAACAGCACATTGAGTCACTTATAGAGTGTATTCAAGACAAGCAAATACACATTAACACACTTATATTGAGATTAAGCTAATCTAAGCAATACAGGTAGATCTTCTTTTAGAATTTATTTATTAAGCAACAAGTCCCGGGGCCACTTGAGTGCGTGCAAATTCATGTCTTGTATATAGTGAAATAACTGACTGGCAGAAATATTTGCAAATACTATAGTATACTCCTTCTACTCATATAGAAATATTACTAATATGATTCGTCATAATTTTTTATGTGTTTTTTAAAATTTATCTAAAATTCTATGATGATGATTGTAACCAAGTTCTGAACCAAGGCCAATGAGGTGGTCAACCTTGTTGCCTATTCTTTCTTAAGTAATGACAATGTTAAAAAATCAATAATATTAGTAGGAAGCTTATCTTTTTTATCTCTCAATTAGATTTTGTATATTTTTTTACGTTTAGTACTTTGTATTAACATCAACAACATTAGTATTGGCTACCAATCAATTTAAATAAATAGGGAAGGGGTCTAACAGTAAGTGGCCTTCGATGCCGAAAAAGACCTTAAATTAAAAAATCATTGTGTGGTTTTATGAAACCACGATGCAAGTGAAACTTTTTTCGGATCGTAGGCGTTTAACTGAAAATTTTCAAAAAATTATTCAATTAAGGTTATTAAAATCGCGTTTTTAATCTTAATTTAATAATTGGAAAATAGGAAATCAATAGACGCATGTTAAAAACTGTGAACAATATTTATTTAGTAATTAGCCGCGCCGCCCGCCTTCGGCGGGCGGCACGTCTAGCGCGAGGGCTTCGCCCCCCCCCCTGGATTATATATATACAGTATATATAGATTGAAGATTTGAATATTTTAAATTATTTTAAAAATTATATTTTATCAATTTAAAAATTGGATTATTAAATCTCACAATTATTTTTTTATAATTCATTATATATATAGAAATTTCAACTTTCTTAAATTTATCGTCACGGATTGTGACGTCATGGCTTGTAGCGTCATGGCTTTTTACGTCACCTCGTTACAAAGCGACATGCTGATAGAAGAACCAAAAAATTCGTAGTGATATAATAAAAGTTTCACTTTAAAAAAAAATCATCAACATGAATAATTTTTGTTTCTATCCAGTCATTTTTTGATATTTCCTTTCTATTTTTTGCTACCCGATTATATTTTTTTTCACTAATAGAGACTAGTCACTCATCAAATGATCTTCATCAAAACTTGTAATTGAGGAAGGATGTGAAAATGAAGGCAGCCAAAAATAAAACGCTCTCAATTCCCTTTGAATGTTCAGGCATTTCGGGCAAAATTTATTCGCTCATCCTCAGTGAACTATTCTAGTGGGAGAGAGTTGAGTCTCCTTTGATATACATAGTGGTTATTAAATTCTACTACGTATTCTATTTAATATAATAATATGATGATAAATGAGTTTTTTGATATTAAAACTTTTGCTATTTTCAAAGTCTAGATACAATCAAGTAATGTAAGTAAATTTTGCCCGAAACGTCTGGACATTCAAAGGAAATTGAGACCGTTTTATTTTTGGCTGCCTGCATTTTCACATCCTTCCTCAATATATTTCCAGCCATTAATTTAAAAATTGTAATTTTTTTACCTAAGGCATAAATTAAAAAAAAAAAAGCAGGAAAAGGGGGAAGAAAAAAATCTATGCTTATCACCATAATCTGATTGAAAAGAAGTTGACTGGATGTTCACTATATTTAAGTTATACAGAATAGTATGTAATAATCCACGGGCGCATAAGCTGTCAATGGCCCTATGAATCTAATTAACAGTGTTATTAAGAAAATATTTACGGTATATAAAGTCCTATATTTTTATATTTGTTATAATTACAAGAAATCGTTTTGTAAAAAAAAAGAAGAGTGATCATGCATAAAAAATGAGGTTGAATTTATAATGCAAAATGAACAAAAGAAAATTTAGTAATTTTACGTGTTTCTATGCTGAATAGATGTGATTAGTAGATATTGTTAGAAAGTATAGAAGCAATCACTTCCGGAGAGTATTAGGGAGCTCAGTTGCAATGAAAAAGAAGACAAGAAAGGCTTTTCAGGTTTTTTCAGCCTTGATGGTACCTATCAGGTCGTCCGAGGGGCAGAGCAGGGCGTGGAGATGGGCAGCTGTGGGCGGCGGTTGAAGGCCATAGGCAGGCAGCCAGTGGTGGCCTCCGCCACTGCTGCCGCCAAGTTCGAGCAGTGCCAGGTCGTCCATTGCGCCATATAGAGCACCACCTGAATGACCAAAACAAACATATTAATATTTATATCTTATTTTCATATTCAAAAGCGAAAAAAAAAAAAATATTTTCATAGTTAATTAACATTTTTCTATAAAGTGTATCTCACAATAGTTTGGAGAAAATCTCTTAAGATATTTTTAAATCTAAAAGAATACAATATATATATATATATAATAGCGGAGTGTCCGTCTGTCTGTCCTTCCGTCCGTCTGTCCCGCTCTGTTTGACCAACTTCGCGTGTGAATTTTGAAACGAAATTTTGCACTCTTATACAGGACGTTATGGAGAGTCCAGGAAAATACTCGGGTCCCGAAATTCCTATTCCTTTTATTAATTCCTAAAGTTACGATTTCTTCCAAAGGATATGTATAGAGAAATCTTTATGTATTCTTTGCATTTTTTTTTTTTTAAATTAAAAAACATTCACACTTTTTTCTCATTCACACTCACACTCACACACACATTCACTCGTCTTTTCGGCAACTTAGGCCATTTAAGACTTTAGACGATAACCGTTGTAATTAATATATATATTGGGGGTTCAGGCATTTCTATTTAAGCCATCTGGTATCCAAATGGCTTAAATAAAATCATCGGACTGCCTGGGTCCGAACCCGCGACGTTTAGTATAGGAGGTAGACAGGCTACCTACTACGCCAAACTCGGGGGCACTTTGCATTTATGTAGGTCTATTCTATGAATGTAAACAAATCCTCAAGCAGACACTGGATTGGAATAGTAATGATTTTCTTTTCATAAGAAAAGGCAAGGGTCCGCCGCAGGCGGGCCTGAGCCAGCTGAGTGAGGTCCAGGGCTTCCCATTTAATTAATTGTTTAATTTTGTACAGTTTGTATACTCGTAGGTGTATTTTGGTGTATTTTATTTAGAATAATATAAAATTTTATAAAAATCAGGGCCCTTGGGGGGGGGGGGCAAATGCCCCTGCCCCCCCCCCAAATAACGCCACTGAGCCGACGTAATAAAAAAAAATCATTCAGCGATGATAAAATATTTTTGTGTCTTTTCGGCATCTTAGGCCATATACAGTATATAGGATTTAAACGATAAGGATATCTCGTGTGTTTTTATTTATTTAATGTCTTCGGGCTCTGAAGCCATTTAGACAGGGTCACCATTTTTCTAAATTAATTGGTATCCAATGTAATCCGGGGGAAAAAAAAAAAAAAAATACCGGGGGGGAAAAAAAAAAAAAAATTAGAACATTAGATTTGATTAAAAAAATTTTCTTTTTTTCTAAATCCGATCACTCTCATGTTTACTTATGCCATACATCCGAAATACAATTTCTCTACCTGGGTATAAATTTAGTAAAGTTAAATAAAATTTTTTCCTATGATAATAAGAGAGTTATGATTTTGATGATAAAGCAATTAACGTTATAAAATAACTTGTTTTCTTAATTTCATTTAAAATTAAAAATCTTTTTTAGTTACGAACAGGTGGAAATTATTTAACTTCCTATATTCGTTTAGTTTTCCTGTTTTGGTTGAATGCACTTTGCTAATTTTATATTAATAAAACATTTCGCCAATTTTTTTGAAATTTAATTAATTATTAATTAAAAAATTAATATAAAATATTTAGGTTAAATAAGAGAAAACAGAGAAATAGCACATAATTGTGCAAGGTTAATTTAAAAAATATTTGTATAGTGTGTTTCTAATAGACAAATATAAATTCTTAATCAACAAATTATATTGGAACAATAGAAATGTGGAAATTATTCACAAAGAAATTTTTTTAATTTCATTTTTACTTTTTGACTTTGTGGATCACAATCTCTATTCCTACTAATGAATAGTGTTTTTTTTTTTTTTTTTTTTTTTGAAAATTATTCTTTATAAAATCTGTACGATAAAGTATATGGAACATGCCTATTAGTCAATTGAATTTTTAACATTCCGCAATTTATCATTAGTAAGCGATTTAACCTAAAAACAAATTGTACATTTTTCATATTTTTTAAAATTTTATAAATTTTTCTTATATCACAAATAAGTAATTATATTTGGAAAAACTCATTTTTTTAAATTCAAAGTATGTTTTTTTTTTGTTTACTATATCGATAATTTGCTCAATAAGTTGGATAAGGCTGTTGGTTGACTAGAAGTGAAGAAACCGGCCTTAGAGCTTACTATAAAAATAAGAAATAAAATAAAGCTTTTTCAGGCTAATTTTATTTATTGCACACAAGACGTTTCGATCTGGAAAAGCCTTTCTTCTTTTCTTCTTTTTTTAAAATTTATTTAAGGTCTTTGTCGGCATCGGAGACCATTCTCTATTTCAATTTATTGGTAGCCATTTATATTGAAATAAATTTTTGTCGCATGAATGGGGAAGCGAACCCGTGACCCTTCGTACAGAAAGCCAGCACGCTAACCTCTACACCAAGACTTGAGGGCTGCCTTTTAAATTTCAATATATATATTATTTATTACTATTATTATAAATTTATTAATGTCATCTGTTAGTTATAAACCCTAACAAAATATTAGTCCTAATCATGGGCGTTACTAGGGGGGTGCCGGGGGAGGCCTGGCCAGAAGACTCGTTTCCTTCCTAGAAAGCTCCTTGCCCCAAGAAAAATTGAGAAAATATGGGGCTTTCCAGGCCCACCGGAGGATAGCTGGTCCCATGGCTCCCCCAGCCAAATTCTCTAGTTACGCCCATTGTTGTCCTTATGAAGAGAGTAGCGATCAAGAATAAATAAAAAAATTTTAATTTCATCCTTGGTTGCCTGCAACCCCACTACCTCAATTAAACATCAACAGCCACAAAAGGAAACCATATTATCTTCATACTTTCAAAATAAATTAGTATTTTTATTATTAAGATTGCTTGAAAAAAAAAAGTAGAATAATAAGTTATATTTTTATGTTAATCATTTACTGGTGGAATCTAATGGAGAACTTATAATTATTATTTTTTTTTTAATAAATATTTATAATTAAATAAGGCATAGTCAAGGTAAAAGGAAGTATCTCTAAATAAGTAAAAAAATTCCTTTGATACCGACTCTAATTAAGTTTTGTTTTTACATTTAATACTCTCTTTGAAACTTAATTAAATCTTTAAAATAGTTAATACAATTTTGTAAACCATTAACTATAAATGGAATTCATTATCCGGTCTTCACACTTCCACGCTGGCTAGTGATGCAATAAAAAAAAAATAGCTAATGATTGCATTCCTTAAAAAAACTAGAGAGAATCTTTTTCTATTTACGTAAAAATTTTTAAGGAAATTCACGCCCAATAAATCAACTTCCCAACATAAATATTATACAGTATGTTCATCCATGTTTGAAAACAAATCTATTATAGGCTACGGATTGTTAACTAATCTTTGGAAGCTGCAAGTTTTATATTATTTTATCTAGGCAATAGGCGTTCAGTTTAGAAAATTTATATTCTGGTTCTTTAACCCATTTCATTGATACGTATTTATTATTTGGGGGGGGGGGGGGGGAAAAATTATGAATATAGATGTTGGTTCGTCTCACTCATATATCTTTTATTGCTTATTAAGGAGCTGGATTCCAATTAGGAGAAAAAAAATCACACCTATCACTAGGTGTTTTTTTTTTCTTTGAGTAAAATAATTGACTAAGAAAGAATAGAGTTCTAAAATTGGCTAACAGAAAGTTGAGAGAACGGGTCTGAAGCTCTGGAATTCCAAATAATTGTATGAATTAATTTTTGAAAACTTCATAATCCAGAATATTTAGGTTCGGTGATTGTAGATCCAAAAGTGCCAGGCTAAATTTAATTTAAAAAACTGTCGTGAACATTGTAGAACCGGTATTTTGTTAAGACAGCCGTTATGATGGCAAAATGGTAGCATTTGCGAGTTAGTTGATTTGTATATAAAAGTTAGACCAGAGGGAAGTTAGGATCCAACTGTGTTTGAGGGGAGGGAAAGGAGGTAAATATAGGCTAATTTAAATAAATTGAAGTGTTGTTGGATGTGTAGACTTCATTGGAATGGTTTCAGTTGAACGAAATAAACTTTACTATATAATTTCTTACTGCCTACGTAATTCATCCTCAATGCATATAATTTATTCTTTGGGCTATTGTCTTTATATTCGTCGGAAAAGGGGGGCAAATTTTTTTTTTTTTTTAAGGTCTCTTTCGGTTTATGAGAATTTTTATTGAAAACTTTTGTGATTTAAACAGAATAAAATTCCAATAAAGATTTTTCATCTCATTTTATAAGTCGATGTTTTTAAGAGAATCCCTAAATAAATTTATTCATTTATTTAATTTTATTCAAATGGTGTTTTAACTTTGCTCCTCACTGCATGTAATTGGTGCAGGAATCTTTTATTCAATATTCTTTTTTTTTGACGATTATCAATGCAAAATTAAGTAAAAGTGAATCCTTTTGATAGAATATTGAATATTATAATTAGTGTATTATTGCATTCGTATCTTGTTCTTTGAGACTAGTATACTAATAATTTACTGATATACTTTTTGCAGTTTTTTCGATTTTGTCAAAATTCGCTCTCACGAATTTGATCAAACTTTATAAATCAATTGATTTTAGAAATGTATATTCTCATTTTGCCCTCAAAATCGTTTGAAGTACACTTTACTCTTGTACTTAATAGGAAAGAATTAGTTCATGATATCAAAATATAAATATTTTTCCATGTTTATAAATTTCACATTTTGAGCCCTTAGACCAGAGCTCAGTGATATAGTTTCTACCTCTTGTGCTAGAGGTCTAGAGTTCGCATTCAGTCTCATACGACAAAAATTTATTTCATTTGGATTGGCTATCAATAAATTTAAATAGTGGCCTCCAATGCCGAAAAAGATTTTAAATAAAATTTAAAAAAATTATATCTTAAATTATACTACACAACTTTCAATTACCGAAGGCAAGAAAAAGTTGTATGCTGTGGTACCAATCACACTAGATTTTTTGATTTTCTTTTCCAATTTGGTGTTATAGAATTAGGTTATTTTTATTTATTTAAATATAATTATTTATGTCACTGTTAGATTATTTTATTTATTCAGTAATCATAAATTTTATTAAAAGATATCCGGTCCATTAGCCTAGTCAAGTTTGGCAACCTCCAGCTGTATGTGTGGGAGGCTGTACCTGTTAATGGTAAAAAAATTGTTATAGATTAAACATGATCTAGATCTTTAGAATTCAAATTTTATTAACATCTCGTGCTATAGGCGTAGGAAATACTTATAGAAAATATAATAGTCCGACCCTTTATTTTTATTTCTGGTCGACTTTGAAATTCACCTGAACATTGGATGAAACTTTTATGCTTATCTAAAATATAGCTATTTTTAAAGCCTATAATAGACTTTAGACAATTTATTTCTATTTCTATTTTTTTTTTTTTTTTATTTATTAGGCAATAGGCACTATTTCTATTTAAAATGTATATTTATTGTAACCCCCCCCCCATGGGACCCAAGCCATGACTAGACATTTAAGCTTTATAATACAAATTATATTTCATATAGGGTAAGAGAAAGTAAAATATAATAATTTACTCTAGCTAAAAAAAAAAAATGATTTATAAATGCCCTAAAATAATCTTAAATTTTTCAAATGTTTGAAAAAATTTTCTTGGAACCCCCCCTCCCATCAAAAATTTCTGGCTACGCCTATGGTCTATTCATTCGAAACATAGAAATATTTTTTTTGAAATTTTTTTTATACCAAGGCCTTCGGCAACGGTATATGACTGAGATTTGTCCAGATAAATAAATGTATTTAAATTAATTTTGCACCATAATATAAAAATTTCGTCCAATTTTAGAGGAGGGGGAGGGGGAGGTGAAGAGTTTTTATTTTCATTTTAAAGATTTGATTAATATATTTTTCAATGCTTTCGTATGGGAGACTTGTGAACCCCTGATAAGGGGGGGTTCTCTACCCTTAATTTGATATAATTATAGCCTTAAACCACCCCCGGATCCATGAAAATAGGTCCAGTAGTTTCGGAGTCTAAACAGACAGACAGACAGACTTGGTCTTTTATAATCGAAGATATGAAAATGTTCAACAATCGCCAAGGATTCTCAAATTTAAAAATAATAAAGCCTTGTTCCCCTACGTTCGTTTTTTTATCAGATAAAAATATTCAAGGAGATTTGAAATAAAATTTTAAGCATTCTAATCATTGTTAAAACATTTTACTCTATCATTTTGATTCTTTACAATTTTTTTCTTTGAGTGGTCTATAATTTATATAAAAAAGATTAGAAAAAAGCTTAATGTCCGGGATATGCTAATTATAAATACTTAGTCACACTGGATTTTATTACCGGGAAAAAAATAATTAGATATATGAATAAGATATAGGTATGAAACATTATACTCTGGATAAAAGTAATGCATAAATAATTCTTTAAAATCTAATTTAATAAAAAATTAAATTTGTATATTCAAAATGTTAAAAAAGGATAAACATTTGCGTTATAGAAAAATTGAGCTGAGCGAGTGGTAGTTTACGATTAAGTCGCTGTCATTGATGATTTATTGCGAAACTGTTTAATATAAGCCTTGTTAAACATCGTATAGAAATTAACAGCAATGGCGAACCAAACCTTAGGCTGTTATGTATATCTTTTCCAAGGGATGCTATTTTTTTCCAAATCCTCGTTTTTTTTTTTTGGGCCATTAAATTTTTTTATCTTTTTTAGATATATTCCTGTCCAGCAGTGGCGGACTAAGGCTAAAGCTGGCCCATTGTAATTCCGGGCCTATTTTTCAGTCATGACTAGGGCTCGGATTTATAGGCACTAAAAATCTTTAAAATAGGCAGGCAACTAAGCACTAAAAATTAATAAAATAGGCACTTAAAAAGGCATTTATTGTAAAAATAGGCTCTTAAAAAGGCACTTAAAAGGCATTATTTAAGAAATAATATAAAAAAAGTTAAAAAATTGATGTCTTATTTTTGGTAATCTGGTGTGAGTGGTCGCACAGCACACAATTTTTTCTTAATTTTTAAAAATTTACATTAAAAATAAATTTTTTTTTTTTTTTTTGAAAAAAAAGTTTTTTTTTTTAAATCTCGGGAGGGGGGGGGGGTAATTACCCCATTTACCCCCCCCCCCCCCTTGAAATATTTTCTTGATAATTCAAAAAAATTTTAAATTTAGGCTATGTATAGCTCGTAAAAAATTGAAATTGGCTATTTGAACTTAAAATAGGCACTAAAAAAGGCATTTATAGATGAAATAGGCACTAAAACCCAGAATCGGCCAAAATAGGCATTATAGGCACTAACAAATGCCTCTTATTTTATTCAGAATTTCATGAAACGTATACATATCATATTGGCCTAAATTTTAAGCCATAAACTAAAAAAAGGCAAATAGGGCGAAATCCGAGCCCTAGTCATGACACATACTTTGCGTTTGGTAGTTTAGTTTTAAAGCATATAATAGTATGTAGTTCTATTTAATTATCGGATTCCAAGAAAAAAAAAGGAAAAAAATAATATACATGTACAAAAATTAAATAAACATAATTTATTAAAACAAACAGACAATAGGCCTAATACTTAAACAAATATACCCAGAATGATTAGTTATAATGCCTTTTTTCTCACTTTTTCTTCAAGGAGACACTGATTTTAACTTTTTAAACACGTGCATAGTAAAGGCTCGATAGACGCGAGGTTTGAATACGTTAATTATAAAAATTAAAAAATTAAAAACCTAATTTTCGGGCCCCAAATATTACTAGGCACGTGTCTAGGTTGCCTAGGCCTTAGTCCGCCCCTGCTGTTGAGGCAACCCTACATTTCACCCGTTTATTTTTGAGTTAAACATATTACGGTTATTTTTTCACTGGTTCGCTTCTTTATCAATAGTAAACTTTCAACATCAGATATACGAGCAAATATATACAGTATATATACGTATTTATATACACTTTGTCAGTTTCCATCATAAAAACAATAAATACTGTACAACGTTTCGACTGCTTGTTCTGCAGTCGTTTTCAAGTAGAGGAGAAGGTCCAAATTTCGGCTAGGGTCCAAATTCTGGCTAGTACTGTAATCAGTGTAAGGAGATGCTTCAATGTAGCCGCGATAGTATGAAACAACTTCTCAGGGAACGCTCATTGCATGGTTGAAGAAGCTGCGCAATTCAGTGACAGTTGTTTGAGTGGTGGTAATTTTTTCGATTTTCGACAATTGAAAACTTTTACAGGTATGCATTTTTTAATTTACTGAATAGTCTAAAACTTTGAATATATTACTCTCCATAAATAGTTGGGTTAAAGATACCCTAAGGTACCATAATCGATATAATTCCAAGCTCTCAACCGACTGTAGAATTTTTTATTAACCTCAAACCGACGCCATAGTGAAGGTCTAAATTCGGGCTACTAGGAAAAAAACAAACAAAGGACGTAAAGCCGTAAGGTCTTGACTCATTACTGGCATCCCATACAAAGAGGCACTTGCTCATTATATATATAATTATCTGAATATAATAAATACATCTTGAGCAAGGGCGGATACAAGGGGAGGGGTAAAGGAGGTAATTACCCCCCCCCCCCCGAAATTTGGAAAAAATACTTTTTTTCTAAAAAAAAATGTATTTTTAATGTAAAATTTTAAAAATTAATACTTAAAAATTTGATTTGTATTTATATTCTGGCAAACAAGTATAGAATGCGCCTTTAAATTACCGAAATTAAGAAAAGATTGTGTGTTGTGCGACTAGTCACACCAGATTACGCCCCCTCCCCTCGAGAAACACCTCTGGATCCGCCCTTGATCTTGAGTTAAATATTTGTACATATTTTATTGTTTTATTCTAGTTTATTTTGGCCTAGCCCAAATTTAGACCACATCTCAAATATTTGTGATTTTGAATATTTTTTTAAGTGATAAAAAAAAAATTAAATTAAAGGTATTTTAACGCTTTTCAAATAGTTTATCGAAAGAAAACCTTTGAATGTACAATTTTATCATGGTTAGAGTTAATAATATTCATTCTAACAAAAGTTATAACACAAAAAGTAAACAGTAGCCGAAATTTGGACCTTCTCCTCTACTGTGCACTTGCTCCGACTCAAGTTCACTTGAGTGCTTATCCCGCAGTCGAAACGTTGTACAATATTTATATTTTTAATAAATAATTAATAACAAAATGTCTATAATTAAAAACTCCCATAATAATAGTCTAATAATAATACAAACCAGAAAAGCTTTAATAAATAAAATATAAATTCTATTTTTAAAATTAAAAAATTCCAATAGAATTTAAATATTTGTTAACCATCAACATACACCATTGTCCAAAAACAAGTTACGGAAATTAATAAAATTACTTTTATCGGTCGTTAAATAAAATAATTTCAAAATAATTTATATATTAATATTATAATAAAATTATCAATTCAATATACTGTATAGGAAAATCTCTATAAGATTTTCTTTTTATAGTAAGGTATTCTTCTCTAAAATCATGGCTCAGGTATTAGGCCTATAACTATTTGGGAAATTTAAAATCCTTCGATATCTACAAATTTTTTACCAATATTAAAGGGAAGTGATTATCTTAATTACCATCTATATCACTATTACTAATATTTTTTATCTATCTTTTATAAGAATTAATAAATTAGCATAATTACTTTTTTCATTTAAACTCCTGGCCTAATCATAAGTGCTAATAAGGAAAAGCATTTATGATTCAGGATGAACTTAATCATCATCACGCAAAAAATTATTCACTTATATTTAAAAATATTTTTTTAATTTTAAAATTTGTAATTTATTAATCAATTTTTGAGCAATTAAGCAATTCCAAGCCCGGCAATACTTAGGGTGGGTGACTCCATGGAATCAGCGTTTAGAATGTCCCCCGGTAGCAATCGGTATATTATTTAAAAATTAAATATAGGCATACTGTGTATATGAACCCCTAGATGACCTCAGCAGCCGAGAGGACAAATTATAAAGAAAAATCAATTTGTATTAAAAAACTCCAAACATTCCAGCAGATGTGCCTAAATCGTGACTTTTAAAGACGTACTAGTAAACATTAAGCTTATATAAATATTTTTTAAAAGCTAATTAAATATTTTTTAATAGTAAATAGGCTTATTATCCAGTGGCGGATTAATGCAATTTTTTTTTTGGGGGGGGCAATTTTTTTTTTTTTTTTTATTTAAGGACTTTGTCAGCATCTATGGCCATTTAGATCACTTTCCTATTTATTTAAATTGATTGGTAACAAATTCAATTGAAATAAAAGAGCGGAAATCATAATTTCTTTAGATTACTAGTTTTTATAACTGTTTGAATTTCTTCTCGGGGGGGGGAGGGCGATCACCCCCCTTTAATCCGCCCTTGTTATTATCTGGAGGGAGTTTAAGTACTAACTCCAAGTTGAACCCGAAACGGACTAAGTACGGCACTTTTTGTTCCAATGGAAATTATTAAATTAATATAAACCCATAATTTTAAAGGCCTAAAGATAAAAAAAATAGAAAAAGAAAAAAAGCAAATAATAAATATTTCATATTATTACATTATCTTTGCTTAAGATAATGAATACTACACTTTATGACTGGGAACTTAAAAACTTATATTTTCCTCAAAAAATAGAATTGAAAAATTTTGATTCGATTGCAATACTTCCATATGAATAAAGTAGCTTTAAAGTAGTTTTAAACATCAACTTATTAATGGCACATGAAAACTTATATTTCCGTTAAAAAAAAATTTGAGCATGATTGCATTACTTCCATGTAAATTAAGTGACCATAAAAAATATTTTATAACTTAGGAAACTTGAAAACGTATATTTCCGTTGAAAAATAAAATTTGAAAAATTTGGCATGACTACATTACTTCCATGTGAAGAAAATAGTTTTAAATATCATTTTCTGTCAAAGTGCATCTGAAAACGTATATTTCCGTTGAAAAATAAAATTTGAAAAATTTGGCATGACTACATTACTTCCATGTGAAGAAAATAGTTTTAAATATCATTTTCTGTCAAAGTGCATCTGAAAACGTATATTTCCGTTGAAAAATCAAATTGGAAAAATTTGACATGACTACATTACTTCCATATGAAGAAAATAGTTTTAAATATCATTTTCTGTCAAAGAGCATGTGAAAACGTATATTTCCGTTGAAAAATCAAATTTACAAAAATTTGGCATGACTACATTACTTCCATATGAAGAAAATAGTTTTAAATATCATTTTCTGTCAAAGAGCTTCTGAAAACGTATATTTCCGTTGAAAAATCAAATTTACAAAAATTTGGCATGACTACATTACTTCCATGTGAAGAAAATAGTTTTAAATATCATTTTCTGTCAAAGAGCATCTGAAAACGTATATTTCCGTTGAAAAATCAAATTTACAAAAATTTGGCATGACTACATTACTTCCATGTGAAGAAAATAGTTTTAAATATCATTTTCTGTCAAAGAGCTTCTGAAAACGTATATTTCCGTTGAAAAATCAAATTTACAAAAATTTGGCATGACTACATTACTTCCATGTGAAGAAAATAGTTTTAAATATCATTTTCTGTCAAAGAGCTTCTGAAAACGTATATTTCCGTTGAAAAATCAAATTTGAAAAATTTGACATGACTACATTACTTCCATGTGAAGAAAATAGTTTTAAATATCATTTTCTATCAATGAGCCAAAAACTTACATTTCCGTTGAAATGGGTAAATTGAGCACATTTGCGTATATTAGTTACTTTTTTTATGATTAAAAAAAAAAAAAAAAAAAAAAACTTTAAAAGTAAAATATAGAATAATTATTCTTTTTGCTGTTTAGATAAAAAAAAAACAAAACAAAACAATTTTTTTATTTTTTCTCAAAAGGCACTTGCTATACTCATTTTATTTTCGAGCGAGATCAGGCAGGCAGAGCTCCGTTTGTGTTAGTTGAGTTGAGACTTTGCATTCGTCGGTTTGTCTCCTCTCGTGTTAGTGTCATTTAAAAAGTGTTTTCTCAGTTTTTTTCTTTTTGTGTTTGTTGTTAAGTGAGTGAATAGAGGGATGAACAGCCAAGCTACCCTTCCAGGCCTACCCACCCCCTGAAATTCACCTTAAAGGTAAATAATTTATCCCTTATTTGTTTAAATATCTTATTAATTTTTTTTTCTGTTTGGTTGCATTTTATTTATAATAATTTGAATATTATTTCACCACTTTGTTTATAAAATACTAAAATAAATCAACTGATAGAGAGCATGAGGGTTTCATCCCTTAACAAAATAATCATTTATTTCATAATTCTTGAAATTCTTTTATAAATTAACTTATTAATTATCCTAAAAAAAAAAAATTCTTTTAAAATCTTATTTCGCTACATTTTCTACTTGCCCCCTTAGGCAAGAGGGTGAATTTTTTCCCTCTTTTCTATAATTTTTTTTTTTATATTCATTTAGATAAAATAATCTTTATTACTCAAATCTTTCTTGGTTTTGAATCTTTCTATGTGTAAATCTAATTTTCAATTGTTTAAAATTTTATTTCCCCAGTTTACTTTCAACCCTCAGGTAACAGGGTGAATTCTCTCTTCTCCTCCTTGTTAAATAAACCCCTAAAAACATTAATATAAATTTGAATAGCCTATATATTAAAGAAAATTAATTTTATGCCCCCTCATCACATCTCTTTTTTTACTAACCCCTACTACTAATTAATTTTCAACCACCTGGGGCCATTAAATAGATATTATATATATTTTTTTTTTAATTATTAATTATTATATAAAAAAGACAAAGACTGCCTGAATATTTATATCTCGTAGGCTCCGAAACTACTGGACGGATTTTCGTGGAGTTTTTTTTTAATAAGTAGACAATTTTCCGGGGGTGGTCTGAGACTATCATTATTTTTGATTAGGGATAGCGGCACAAGAATTTCCCCATTTGAAAACATTGTATTCTATCTATTCTTATGAAAAATTATTATCAATTAATTTTGATAATTATAATGAACTCGATTTACCGCAGTTACGTCATTTTTTATTGTTAGTAGTTTTTTTTATTAAAATTAAACAAGAGTTTTATTTTAATATTCATTAAAATTTTTTCAGTCAATTTACATCAGGATCTATAAATAATATAATCGAAACTGAGAATTTGCAAACAGTTGACCTCAAAAACACTTTAAATAAAAAACTCTTGTTTAATTTTAATAAAAAACATTACTGTCCAACAGTAAACAATTAAGTAATTTCGACACTCCCAATTCAATTTTATAAGTCTTTATCCTAGAATCGAATTTAATTGAAAATACTCTTCCATCAAAATCTCTATCTATACATTTTTAAATAAATATTAGGCATATAAAATATTTTTTGAATATAATTTCTAGGCAACCACCGGAGTGGTTTGATTTTAAACAGAGAGAGGGTATTTATTGTAATTTCTATTCATTTTTGTTTCCTTATATTAAAAAATCCGGTGTGACTAAGCACATTAAGCTTCTTCTCAATTTATTTAATTGCAATTTTAATGTTAGACTAATAAATATTAATAACATTCATATTTATTTTAACAAAGTTATTTAATTATAAATTGACATTGAAACTTTTTCATTTGAAATATTTATAAATTAGATGAAGCCAGGGCCGCAGACAGACTTGACGGGCCCCGGGACTACTTACTAATACGGGCCCCCCCCCCCCCCAAAAAAAAACAGTTTTTTTTTTTAGTACCGTAAAAGGCTATTGTGGCCTTCATGCCAACATTTTTTACACAGTTTTTGACACAACTTTTGAAATAGTTATACCATGGGGAACATAAACATTTGCACCCTGGCCAGTTTGAAAGACGCCTACTAGTTAGGCAGCCCAATTGACTCACCACTACATATGCACTGTCTGTGTGAATTTACCTAAGGTAGGGTTCTGAGGGTCTTTTAAGACAGACCATAAACCAACCCTTTGGACAATAGATAAATTTTAAATAGAAAATTTGCGAATTCCTCTTCTAGACACCGAAAAAAACTTAAATTTCAATTTATAGCTTTTAATGTTTGCTTTTGTTTAATTCGTAGGGCCTACAGAGGTTGGAGAAAATAAAAAAAAAAGTCAAAATGTGTGTACTTTTTTCAGTTTTTCGCCTATATCTCGTAAACTAAGCATATTTTGGGCACCATAATAAATTAGAAAGAGTATAAAATTTGGTAAAATTTGGATGATAAAACGAATTTTCAGACCAAATATTAACCGAGATTCGGCCTATCAAAGTTTCTTTTTTTTTCATTTCGAGATACTTTGGACTTTTTTCAGTTTTTCGCTTATATCTCGCAGACTAAACATATTTTGTGAATTTTAATACATGAAAAATTTGTAGAGCATTAAATTTGATAAGATTGGATTATTAAATCGAATATTTAGACCCAATATTAACCGAGATACGGACCATCAAAGTTGTTATTTGTTTTACATTTTGAGGAACTTTGGCTTACTTTGATCGGCCGTATCTCGGTTAATATTGGGTCTATATATTCGTTTTAACAACAAAATTCTAGTAAATTTAATGCTCTACAACTTTGTATTGTACTCTGGTGCACAAAATATACTTAGATAGAAAACAAAATAAAAACTGAAAAAAGTCCTAAAATTTTGAGGCTTTTGCAACCCCCTCTCCCACTCCCCCCAAGTTAGTTCATGGTCCAAATTATAGTTCATATAGGGCAAGAGAAAGTAAAATACAATAATTTACTCTAGCTAAAAAAAAAAATTGATTTATAAATACCCTAAAAAAATATTGAAAAAATATACGCAACTTTTGATTACCGAAGGTAAGAGAAAGTTGTATGCTGTGAGACAGTCACACTAGATATTTTTTTTAATAAGAATATTTTAACGCCCGAGATATTATTATAAAGGTCTATAGATATCGGAGAAATTTTATTAAAAATTGGGATACAAGTTTCGTTCAAATTTTGAAATAAGTTAATTTTTTCCAAATAACAAGATGAAATTAATAAAAAAAAGTTGAAATTTTATTAATTTAAGATCAAATTTATCCGATATGAAAAGGCTACGCTATATATTATTAAAAAGGGTTGGTGGTTTATGGTCTATCATAAAAGAGGCTCAGAACCCTACCACAGGTAAATTCACACAGACACTGCATATGTAGTGGTGAGTCAATTGGGTTGCCTAACTAATAGGCGTCTTTCAAACTGGCCAGGGTGCAAATGTTTATGTTCCCCATGGTACATAACTTACAATATTTATTTAAATAAAGCTATTTAAAAATTTTTCAAAATTTCCTAAACAAAGAGCTACAATAATTTATCGAAACCAGATCCGGACAGAGAATTTCCGGGGGGATCTGGGGGTATGGAAAATCTTTTGAAAATTAACCACTGAAATCTGCGTTTTTAGCTATCCTGAGTCGTGAAAAGATCAAACTTGTTTTGAGCGTAAAGGGCCCGGGCCCCCTAAGGAAAAAAATTTCAAGAAAATGATTTTTTTTAATAAAAATTTTAAGATTTGAGCGTAAAGGGCCCGGGCCCCCTGAGGAAAAAATTTCAAGAAAATGATTTTTTTAGCTGAAATTTTAAGATTTGAACTTAAAGGGCCCGGGCCCCCTGAGGAAAAAAATTTCAAGAAAATGTTTTTTTTTTTTTATTTTAATTTAACCATGAAATTTAATTTTTATTAGAATTTTAAGGTGGGAGCGCAATGGGCCCGGGCCCCCTCGGAGGGCCCGGGCCCCGGGGATATAGCCCCCCTGCCCCCCCCCCCTGTCTGCGGCCCTGGATGAAGCTCAGGAACCTATTTCACAATATTCAAAAAAATTTGGACCAAGAGGTTCATTAAATGGCTAAAATACAAGATGTTTTTTAGATGTCTGGGGGTCGAATAAACTTTTGTTAGAAACTTATCGATATTTAATGAACTTCTTGGTCTAAATCTTTTTGAATATTGAAATATTTATGTTCTTATTAATTGGATTTTAAATTCATAGTTATTTTTTGGATGATATTATTTAATTGGCGCCCATCCAGGGGCGGATTAAAGGGGGGGCGAGGGGGGCGATCGCTCCCCCCCCCCCCCCCCGGGAGAAGAAATTCACAAAGTTATAAAAACTAGTAATCTAAAGAAATTATGATTTCCGCTCTTTAATTTCAATCGAATTTGTTACCAATCAATTTAAATAAATAGGAAAGGGGTCTAAATGGCCAGAGATGCCGTCAAAGTCCTTAAATAAAAAAAAATAAAAAAAAAACCGCCCTCCCCCCCGACAAAATTGCATTAATCCGCCACTGCGCCCATCACTACTGACAGGTCAAATTTTAAATTTGTCATTTTAAAAGGCAAATTATTTAAATTATTTAGAGTCAGTAGGTAATATAAAATCGCATGTTGTTGATTTTATTTTCTAATTTCACCGGAAATCTTCTAGCTTGAGGCTAAAAAAGTAGTTTTTTGAAGTAATTCTTCTAAAAAGCTTTCATTTATGCCTTTAATTGAAATTAACACTATTATTATTAGAGTATTTTTTTCTTCTCTTTCAAAAGATTTTATTATATTTGGAAGTCAAATTTCAAATAAATTGCTGTATCTAATTCCATATTTAAAGAGTACACTAGACGTGGAACTGTGGCTAATCTATATACGATATATAAAATCTGGTGTGACCGGTCGCACAGCACACAACTTTCTCTTACCTTCGGTAATCGAAAGTTGTGTTCTGTGCTTGTCACACCAGATTTTTCGTGTTGAGTTGTATTTAATTTCCTCCGATATATATGTATTATTTTTTTCGTTTGGTATAGAAGATAGGCACGCTACCAACTAGACCAAGCCCGTTAGACATATATAGACCCTGTTACTCATTAGTGTGTCAAGCGCCAAAAAATTAAAAATTGAGTTAAGCACGGAATATTGTTTCAAATGCTATAATTAATAGTATTTTTTATGAAATCTGTCCTAAAAAAATTTATATTTAATGTTACTTGCAAAATGGACAAATAAAATTATATATAATTCAATGAAAACAAAAAACTTTAATGTTAATTTTCTCAAATCTCGGTACCTGGCGCTTGACACACTAATGCGTAACAGAGTCCATATATGTATTAGAATTCAAGATGCAAAATTTATAAACATGGGGAAATATTTATATTTTGTTACCATTTCTGTTATCTTTCCTATGAAATAGAAGAGTAAAGATTTCAATGGCAAAATGCGAATATACATTTTAAAGAGCATCTAAAAAATAATTGATTTTTGAATTTTCATCAAAATCGAATTTTGCGAATTTTGAGAAAATCGAAAAAAATTGGAAAACTACATCAGTAAAGTACTAGTACTTTTTGGCCGATTTTGTTTAAAAGCTTATTTTCACGCCATAGGGGGGTGTTTAAGTTAAATATAAAATTTCAACCTCCTAGCTCAATTCCTTCATGCTTTAAATTGAACCCAGACAGACACACACACAGACAGACGATGTCATGAAAACCACTTTTTTGGATTCAGGGGGCCTCAAAACTTATCCAACCTACGCCTGTTGGGCAAAGTTAAAAATAATATTTAATTAGCATATATTATTTTAAATTCATCTTTCAAGAGAAAATACTTTTTTTTTTTCATTTTTATTATCCGTTACTTGTACTTAATTTCTTGAGCAACCGGAGCAAAGTTTTTATACTTATTTATTTATTTTTTAAATAATGAATCTTCTTAGAAAAAAAAAAAATATTTAAGATAATTCATTAGAGTTGTTTCGATTTTTTTTTCTCTCTCATATTTTGTCTGATCTATATTTAAGTTGGAAATAATTGTTAGTAATCAGCCTTTCTATATACACGTTATTGAGTTTTTGACTTAATTGAGGCCAATTGACACGGATGCGATGCGCATAAAAAATAGTCAACACTTTAATGGAAGGACATCATCCGTTGCCCAACAGGTCTTCAGCTCTTCTCTTTTATATCCTAGACATACCAATTGAGTCAGCATAGGTATTAATAGTCAAAATTATATGGCATGCCTGGAATTTAATTAAAGGCTCGATGGCGCTGAAAATATTATTTTTAATATTGCAAACTTGGAGAAGAAAGTTAGATATAGCCTACAATATATCATAGATGGATTAAACAATTTCAAACCATTTTTTTTTTTTTATTAAATAAATTAAAAATTAAAAATAAATACCGTGAAATCTATTATATATTCAATTAATCTATTCTATCTAGTCTAAAAGATACTGAATAAATAATGGATGAAAAAAGTTTTTTTATTTTATTTTATCCTTCCATTAAAGTCTCAAAATAGCCGGGAGCCGTGGCTCAGTGAGAAGACATTAGCTCTCGACCGGAGTCCGGGTTCGCTTCCCATCCCAAGCGAGAAAAATTTATTTCATTTGATTTGACTACAAATCATTTGAAATAAATAGGGATGGGGTCTAAATGGCCTAGATGCCAAAAGACTAAAAAAAAAAAAAAAAAAAGTCTCAAAATAATGTTTTTACTTTCTCTTACCTCTATATATGTTATATATATATATATATCGAGAAGGTATTGGATTCATGTCAAAAATTCGATGTCAAGATTTTGATGGGTATACACGTTTTGAGGTCCCCTGAATCCAAAAAAGTGGTTTTCGCGACATGGTCTTTCTGTGTTCAATTTTATCATGAAAGAATTGAATTATGAGGCTAAAATTTTATATTTAAGTTAGGCACCCCCCTGGAGGGAGAAAATAAGCTTTTAAACAAAAACGGCCAAAAAGTACTAGTACTTTACTGATGCACTTTTTTAGTTTTTTTTTTTCGATTTTCTCGAAATTCGCTTTAACGATTTTGATTAAAATTCAAAAATCAATTATTTTTTAGATGCTCTTTCAAACGTAATTCTCATTTTGTCCTCAAAATTGTTTGAAGCACACTTTACTCTTGTTCTTCATAGGAAAGAGGAGAAATGGTTGCAATAGTAACAAAATATAAATATTTTTCTATGTAGCCTATATAAATTTTACATCTTGAATTTTAATATAGCCTATCGGAGGAAACTAAATATATGTCGACACAAAAAATCTGGTGTGACAAGCACAGAACACAACTTGCTTTTACCAAATGTAAAGGTGAGTACACATCTGCGCTCTGCTCCGCTCGCGAGCACCATGTTCGTTAGATTAGTACGGGTTTGAGCAGCTCGCAAGCATCTCAAAACCCGTACAAATCTAACGAAAATGGTGCTCGCGAGCGGAGCGGAGCGCAGATGTGTACGCACCTTAAGAGAAAGTTTTGTGCTGTGCGACCAGTCACACCAGATTTTATTTATTTGGAGGAATGCTCTGTTCCCATTTCATTTTCCGTATAAAATCAAAATCCACAAATCTAAATACATAAAAAAATGGTTGTTTTGGCGACAAATAGTAGTTTTAGAATCTGAAATCGCCCTCCAAACGTTGTTAAAACGACTTTTCTTTTGAGTACCAAAGTGGCGAAAATATATTTTCATTCTTTGCCATTGATTCTGGCCTATAGAGGAGTGTCCGACCGTCTGTTTGTCTCTCTTGTCTTTTTCCAAACCGAACCCCAACCTCATAATAGCAAAAAAGAAAATAAGAATTTAATTATAACTTATAATGATTTTTAATTATTTTTCATTTGAATGATTTAATTATTTTAATTGATTGGCTTTGAAATTTTCATAGACCAAGACAAAACTCAATGCTTTCCAAAGGGTAAATTCTGGATTTTCTAAAATTTTTTGCGCCCCCTTTTTTGAGAATTTTGGGACCCGACAAATTTTCCTGGTCTTTCCATAACGTCCTCCATAAGAGTGCAAAATTTCGTTTAAAAATTCCAACGAGAAGTTGTTCAAACAGAGCGTGACAGACGGACATTCCGCTATTGTATATACCAATATAGAGAGAAGAAGAGCTATGTCCGTTTGTCTGTCACGCTCTGTTTGGGCAACATCCCGTTTCGAAAATAATTTTTATATGCCTAAAGAGGATTACTTGAAAATTATTCTCGCCCCAAAATTTCTTTGATTTTTGAGTTATTAATTGTTGAAGTTATTATTTCTACCATAGGAAATAAAGGATATGAGGAAACATTTATGTATTTTTTATATAATTGACCAACTTCCCGTCGGAATTTCTAAATAAAATTTTCCTTAACAGGGAAAATTCTGTAGTTGGGTCCCCAAATTTTCATTAGAGGAGGCTCAAATTTTGAAAAGAATTGAGCCCTGTCCAAGAGCGGATCCAGAGGTATTTCTCGGAGGGGGGTAATCTGGTGTGACTGGTCGCACAGCACACATTTAATTCCGGTAATTTAAAGGCGCATTCTGTACTTGTTTGCCAGAATATAAATACAAATCAAATTTTTACATTAAAAATAAATTTTTTTTCGAAAAAAATATTTTTTCAAATCTCAGGGGGTAATTACCCCAATTACCCCCCTGTATTCGCCCTTGACTCTGTCTCTTCTTTTGATCAATTAATGATAATAATAAAATATTAAATCCCTAATATCATTATGCTCTTATACTAATAATATTACATTTCTAACCCCTCTGGACTCTCCTACTTCATTTAGCTCGGACCCGCCTGAGCCTGGGCTTGTAATAATTTCGCAGACTAATTCTATTATATGCAACCCAAATAACTTCTTACTTGCTTAAACTTCTAATTTAAACGTCTCTAAGCAAGTTTCTACACACCTTTATGCCTAATTCTCACCCCCCCCCCCACCCTCCCCTTTCTGCTCTTTCTCCTATACTGATCGATGAAATTAATTCTATTCTGAGACTTCTGACATCTCGATATATAAAAAATATCTTAAATAATAAATATCGATTCGTAATTTGAAATTGATTGATTTCCAAGCGATAACTATCTTATTTACTTATTTATTGTGTCACAACCCAGGTTGCCTTTGCTTGATGCTTGAGTCATTGCTTCGATCTTTGTGAAGGACATAAATAATGTCACAGTCAGAGTCAGTTTGATGTTGACCTTGACATTCGACTTCTTGAAATAAGAATGCGAATTAACTTCCATAACCGAAATTAACGATTATACCTATTTTAGCAAATGTGAGTTTAAGTTGGACTAAACGAATTTAGTTTCAAGGTCTCCAAGATGGTTCAAAAATTATATTAGGCCTACATGACATATTTAATTTAATATTTGTTGTATTAAAAAAACAAAAAGTTCTTCTACATCAATTTTGTCTGAATATAGTAAATTAGTTCTACGTGTAAATATGTTTTAGAAACGCAGAGACCAAATTACAAGATTAAGCAAATCATCCCGTTTTATTTTTTTAATAAGTTATTTGGGTTGCATACTTTCTAGAATATAATAAAATTAGCCTGCGAAAATTTAACCATGCTTTGCCCCCCTTCAAATATTTAAGCTGACACTTTTTTTTTGAATAATGAATTTTAAGTATCGTACAGAATAAATAAAAATAAAATTTTTATTTTCTTTTGTCATTGAACTACCTCCTTCTTAAATTGGAGAAGTAAAATGTCGAGATTTTGATGAATATACACGTTTTGAAGTCCCCTGAGTCCAAAAAAGTGGTTTTTGCAAAATGGTCTGTGAACAAAATATCTCAAGAACAAAAAGAGCTAGGAGGTTGAAATTTTATATTTAAGTTAGGCACCCCCTGGGACAAAACACGACGTTTTTGAATAAAATCGGCCAAAAAAAAACTAGTACTCTACTGATGTACTTTTTCAATTTTTTCGATTTTCTCAAAATTCGCTTCAACGATTTAGATTAAAATTCAAAAATCAATTATTTGTTAGATGCTCTTTAAAATGTATATTCACATTTTGCCATTGAAATCTTCTGAAGCCCACTTTACTCTTGTACATCAAAGAAAAGATAAATGTTTCCCATGGTAACAAAATATAAATATTTTTCCAAATTAATTTTACATCTATATCGGTGGAAACTAAATATAGACCTATTCGACACAAAAAATATACTGTAACAAGCACAGAACACAAATTTCGATTACCGAAGGTAGGAGAAAGTTGTGTGCTGTGCGACAGTCACACCAGATTTTTATTGTTATTTTGCTAATATTATTTTTCAATAGGTGTAGATTTGTTAGAAAGGTTTTTGACTTAGAAAGAAGTATATTAAATGCATCTTTAAAGTCTTAGGTTTACTGTAGGCTGGATGCTAGAAATTTTTTTTGCTGATGGAAGTGAGGGGGGGGGGGAATTACAAATGTTTATGATCAGTATGATGAGTGGAGTATTACCCTTATTAATTTTAATACCCCATATTGGTAAATTTCCACATGGTATTGACTAAATCTTCTAATTAATATAATTTTTTTAAACTATAATATAGGGCCGTCAAATATCTTCTTTCTTTCTAATTTAATTAACCTTCGCTCCTTCCTTAGAGCAGAGGTGCTGTTAGCATTATCATGCGGTAGTTTTTTTTTTTTTTTTTTTTTTAAACACTCACACTTTTTTCTCATTCACACTCACACTCACACACACATTCACACAGTCTTTTCGGCAACTCAGGCCATTTAAGACTTTTTACGATATCCGTTATTAAATTAATATACATATATGGAGTCCAGGCATTCTTATTTAAGACATTTGGTATCCAATTGGCTTAAATAAAATAATCGGACTGCCTGGGGTCCGAACCCGCGGCGGTTGGTATATGAGGTTAGCACGCTAACCTCTACGCCATGCCCCGAGGGCATGCGGTAGTTAAAGCGAATTATTTATATTATTATAATATTAATTAGTTTTAATTTTCATAAAAAGAAATAAAACGCAAGAAACTTCAAAAAACCACAAGCACACAATTTTCTCTTACCTTCGGTAATCGAAAGTTGTGTTCTGTGCTTGTCAGACCAGACTTTTTGTGTCGAGATATATTTAGTTACCGCAGATATATTAAAATTAAAGATATAAAAGCCCTCGGGGCTTGGCGTAGAGATTAGCGTGCTAACCTCGTATATCAAACGTCGCGGGTTCGGACCCCAGGCAGTCCGATGATTTTATTTAAGCCAATTGGATAACAAATGGCTTTTAAATAAGAATGCCTGGACCCCATTATATGGGGTATATTTATCAATAACGGATATGGTAAAAAGTCTTATATGGTCTGAGTCGCCGAAAAGACTGTGTGAATGCGAGTGTGAATGAGAAAAAAGTGTGAGTGTTTTTTTATTAAAAAAAAAAAAAAAAAAAAATAAATAATAAATAAATAAATAAATAAATAAATAAACAGAGAAAAATATTTATATTTTGTTACCATGGCACCATGGCAACCATTTCTCCTATTTCTTTCCTATGAAGTACAAGAGTAAAGTGTGCTTCAAATAATTTTGAGAGAAAAATGAGAATATACATTTGAAAGAGCATCTAAAAAATAATTGATTTTTGAATTTTAATCAAAATCGTTAAAGCGAATTTTAAGAAAATCCAAAAAAAAAACTGAAAAAGTACATCAGTAAAGTACTAGTACTTTTTGGCCGATTTTGATTAAAAGCTTATTTTCTCGGTCCCGAGGGGTGTTTAACTTAAATATAACATTTCAGCCTCATAGCTCAATTCCTTCATGCTTAAAATTGAACACACACAGACAGACAGACAGACCATGTCGCAAAAACCACTTTTTTGGATTGAGGGGTCCTCAAAACGTGTATATCCATTAAAATCTCGACATCGAATTTTTGACATGAAACCAATACTTTCTCTCTCTATATATTAACATATATATAGAGGCAAGATAAAGTAAAATACATGTATTATTATTATTTTTTTAACACACTTTTTTCCCATTCACACTCACACAGTCTTCTCGGCAACTCAGGCCATATAAAACTTAAACGATACTCTTATTTATTAATTATATATATTTGGGGTCCAGGCATTCTTATTCAGCCATTTGGTAAAGCACATGTATATTTCAGTTGAAATATAATCATTATTTGGTAATACTTGGCCTATAACATATAAACAAAACTTAGGATTTTCAAAAGTTTTTGGGCTTCTCCAAATGCGGATTTAGAGACGCAATTATTTTTTCCTGGACTCTTCAAAACGTGTATTTATAAATTTAAAGCCCCTCATTTGCATAAGTTATTTCCTAGAAGGAGGAAAGAAGAGTAGATCTATGCCGTTGCTACTTTCTTTACTACTATATTCAAATGTATGAATTTAATTTTTTTTTCTGCTAAGTAATTGAGCTTTGAAGGCTTTGAATAAATTTATCTTTCATTTACATTGACATTTAAAACCTGCACATCGCTTCATTAATAAAATATATTTATGGCTGAAGGACTATTTTTTAATCTTCCTCTCTAATTAATATTTCCCTATTTCAAAAATGCCTACTCGGCTCCCGGGTGTGGCGTAGTAGGTAGCGTGCCTACCTCCTATACCAAACGTCGCGGGTTCGGACCCAGGCAGTCCGATGATTTTATTTAAGCCATTTGGATACCAGATGGCTTAAATAGAAATGCCTGAACCCACAATAGATAATATATATTACAACGGTTATCGTATAAAGTCTTATATGGCCTGAGTTGCCGAAAAGACTGTATGAATGTGTGTGTGAGTGTGAGTGTGAATGAGAAAAAAGTGTGAATGTTTAAAAAAAAAAAAAGAAAAAGAAAAATGCCTACTCAACTATTAACATTTAAATTTGGTGATAATTTTTCATCTATGTTTTATTCAAGAATAGAATTCCTTTTTACTTTCTCTTACCTATATATGTTAATATATAGAGAGAGAAAGTATTGAATTCATGTCAAAAATTCGATGTCGAGATCTTGATACACGTTTTGAGATCCCCTGAGTCCAAAAAAGTGGTTTTCGCGACATGGTCTGTCTGACTGTGTGTCTTTGTGGGGTGTGTGTGTGTGTGTGTGTATTCAATTTTAAGCATGAAGGAATTGAGCTACTTAACTATATTTAGGCACCCCCCCCCCCCTGAGGCGTGAAAATAAGCTTTTAATCAAAATTGGCCAAAAGGTACTAATACTTTACTTTTTCAGTTTTTTTTTTTTTTTTTTTCGATTTTCTCAAAATTCAAAAATCAATTATTTTTTTGATGCTCTTTCAAATGTATATTCTCATTTTGCTCTCAAAACTGTTTGAAGCACACTTTACTCTTGTTCTACATAGGAAAAAGATAGGGGGGAGGAGAAATGGTTGCCATGGTAACAAAATACAGTATAAATATTTTCCACTACTTTATAAACTTGAATTCTAATATATCGGTGGAAACTAAAGATATGTCGACACGAAAAATCCCAGAACACAACTTTCTTACCTACGGTAATCGAAAGTTGTGTTCTGTGCGATAGTTATATGCTATAGGCAAAGTATTACAAACAATGATTATATTTCGACATGTGCTTTTTGAGGTTTCTTGCGTTTAAAAACTTTAAAAAAAGTAAAATAAGAAAAACTTTTAAAGCTTCCAGAGTTTGGGTTGAGGCGGGTAGCCTGAGTTTATCCCCCGTCCTGAAATTTGAAAAAATAGATAAATAAAATATTATAGCTTTATAATATTCTCTGGAGAGAAATTTTGCCTTGATATTTTAATTAATTCCCATGAATCAATTATTTGGCTCTAATTTTTCATAAGGCAAGAATTTCTATTAGACACATTCTTATTTTTCTGGAGTTTTCCCCTTTTTTTCCCTTTTGAGAATTTGAGGACTCGAGTATTTTTCCTGGATTTTCCATAATGTTCTCTATAAGACTGCAAAATCATAATATTTAAGTTAGCTACCCCCTTCGTTACTTTAAATTTTTTTCATTATCTCGGAATCCGCTCTAACGATTTTGATTAAGATTCATAAATCAATATTTTTTTAGATGCCATTTAAAAAGTATATTCTCATTTTGTCCCCAAAATAGTTTGAAGCAAACTTTACTCTTATACTTAATAGGAAAGATTAGAGAAAAGGTTTCAATGAAAATAAAATATAAACATCTTACTATTGATAATAATTTTACATCTTGGATTTTAATATTCTATCGGTAACTGCATACCATCAATTGCAATAGTATTGAGACTAAAGACCGGTAGTTAGGCAGCCAAAATAGCAGCTTGCCTGTGCGAGAAATATCTTTTCCAAATCAGACAATAGACCTTTTTATTAACAAAAGAATAACCATAAAAATTTATCTTTTTAATTTAAATTTCAAGATATATCGAAATAAAAATAAACTCAATGATTTAATCAGAAAAAAATTTTAGTGAGCGTGTGCCATTTGGGCTGCCTAACTACCGGGCATTAGACTTAATACTATTGCAATAGATGGAATACATCTCGATAGAAAAATCTGGTGGGACAGGACATCACACAAAATTACCGAAGGTAAAAGAAATTTTTGTGCTATGAGGTCACACCAGATTTTTTAAAGTAGATAGGTTTTTCCTATACATTAATTTGTTTTATTATCTCAAAAAATCTGGTGTGACTGGTCACACAACTTTCTCTTACTTCCGGTAATCGAAAGTTGTGTTCTGTGCTTGTCACACCAGATTTTTTGTGTCGACATATATTTAGTTTCCGACAGTAAGGCAAGCTTATATTCGAATTTCAAGAAGTCAAATTTTGTTACCATGGCAACCATTTATCCTATCTTTCCTATGAAGTACAAGAGTAAAGTGGTCATCAGAAGAAAAAATGAGAATATATCAATAAATTTTAAAGAGGCACCTTAAAAATAATTGTTTTTTAATTTTATTCAAAATCGTTTGATTTTTGCAAATTTTTAGAAAATCGAAAAAATCTGAAAAATCAGTAAAGTACTAGAACTTTTTGGCCCATTTTGAATAAAAGCTTATTTTCACGCCTTAGGTGTGGATGCCTAACTTAAATATTAAATTCCAACCTCGTAGCTCAATTCCTTCATGCATAAAATTGAACACAGACAGACACACAGAATGACAAGGGGGTGCCAAACTTAAATATAAAATTTCAACTTCCTAGCTCTTTTCGTTCTTGAGATATTTTGTTCACAGACACACAGACAGACCATGTCGCGAAAACCACTTTTTTGGATTCAGGGGACCTCAAAACGTCTATATCCATCAAAATCTCGACATCGAATTTTTGACATGAATCTAATACTTTCTCTCTCTATATATTAACATATATAGAGGTTAGAGAAAGTAAAAAGAAATAAATCTATTCACTTTGACGAAATTTTTTACTTTTTTGTTTGTATTTCGTTCAAGGCTTTTAATTATTATAAACTAATTTACACATAACTCCTGAGGGCAAATAATATATTCATGTTTTTACTTAACAAGATCATTTTCTTCATTATCATTATAATATTACGGCGAGGCCAAAATTAAGTCTGTAATTGCTCGTGTGAGGGGAATGAACTGCTCAGTTTCACTTTGAAGAACAAAGAAGCAATAAATATCAAAAAATATTCTACCGTATTCTTTTAATGGCGCCACAAAATTAAACTTTCTAATTAATATCTTATAAAAATAATTATAATTTTAATGTGCGAACAGCGTGGCGATTTAACGTCTTTTAAGATTTTCACTCTTTTTTTTTTGCTTTGAAGAAATTTAAGAGTAAATTTTAAAAAAGCATTTAAAAATTAATAAAATCAATTTTCTAAATTTATTTATTTTTAATAAACTAATAACAAATAGTCTAATTATAATCTCAAATTTTTTCATAATCTATTGTATAGAGATTTTCTCATTTTACTTTCTCATACCTCTATATATGTTTATATATATAGATAGAAAGTATTGGTTTCATGTCAAAAATTCGATGTCGAGATTTTGATGGACGTTTTGAGGTCCCCTGGATCCAAAAGTGGTTTTCGCGACATGGTCTCTTTGTAAACAAAATATTTCAAGAACGAAAAGAGCTAGGGGGTTGATTTTATATTTAAGTTAAGCACGCCCATGTGACGTTACACAAAGCTTTTGAACAAAATCGGCCAAAGATTACTAGTACTTTACTGATGTACTTTTTCAGTTTTTTTCGATTTTCTCAAAATTCGCTCCATTTTGATTAAAATTCAAAAATCAATTATTTTTTAGATGCTCTTTCAAATTCATATTTTCATTTTGATTTCAAAATTGTTTGATGCACACTTTACTCCTCTACTTCATAAGAAAAATAGGAGAAATGGTTGCCATGGTAACAAAATATAAATATTTTCTCATGTTTATAAATTTTACATCTTGAATTGTAATAGGGCGGAAACTAAATATATGTCGACACAAAAAAATCTAGTGTGACAAGCACAGGACACAACTTTCGATTACCGAAGGTAAGAGAAAGTTGTATGCTGGGCAACCACATTCCGACTCCCTCTCCAGTTTTGAATTTCATGATTTTTGAATTACAATACTATGTCATACCAAATTTTTTTTGTCCTCAGAACCAGCATATAGACTTGATTCCCCCTTTCATAATTGAGAAGTCATAATATTTATCCTATACGTAAATTATTTTTTGTATTTCAATTTTATTTCGAATATTTAAAAAATTTTTTTTGGGATGGATTGCTTGTATGGTAGTCAAAGAAAAATTTGTTATTTTTTAACCATTAATAATTATTAAACTCTTCTTAAAACAATATTTAATTTATTATAATTATATGTAATTTTTTAAATAATTTTTTAGTCCAATGGCTTTTGGCTAAATGGTCAAAAAAAAACAAAAACAAATTATATACAATATTTAGAGTATATAAAAAAGTTATTTATGTGTCCTCAAGCTGGACCAAACCGATCCTCTTTTACAAGGGTGGAGACTTAAATTTTAATTACTAAAGATTAAGACAAAATTTACAAATCGATCCTATATAAACGTGAGAAAACTTTACAGTGACTAATAAAGATCATGAGAATTTTTGTAACTATACAATCCTTTAAATAAATAATTAAATTTAGGAAATGAGCCTTTTCCTTTGACTTCAGAAACAGAAATAATCTTTTAAAGAGAATATATAACAATGAGAATGACATAATAAAGAATTACGTCATTTCTGAAATATTGAACAGCGTATTGTAATGTTTTCTCGTGATTACTACATACATTTTCTTCCGCAGAAGAATTTGCACATTATTATTGAAAATAATTTTAAAAATCTGGTGTGACTGGCGCACAGCACACAACGTTCTCTTACCTTCGGTAATCGAATGTTGTGTACTGTGCTTGTCACACCAGATTTTTTGTGTCGACATGTATTTAGTTTCCGACAGTACGGTACATTCGATTTTCAAGATGTAAAATTTATAAGTATGACAAAATATTTATATTTTGTTACCATGGCAACCATTTCTCCTATCTTTTCTATGGAGAACAAGAGTAAAGTGGTCTTCAGAAGATTTCAATCACAAAATGAGAATATACATTTTAAAGAGAATCTAAAAAATAATTGATTTTTGAATTTAAAAAAAAATCGTTGGAGCAAATTTTGAGAAAATCGAAAAAAACTGAAAAAGTGCATCAGTAAAGTACTAGTACTCTTTGGTCGATTTTGGTCAAAAGCTTCGTGTCAGGTCCCATGGGGGTGCCTAACTTAAATATAAAATTTCAACCTCCTAACTCTTTTCGTTCTTGAGATATTTTGTTCACAGACACACACACAGACACACACACAGACAGACACACACACAGACAGACCATGTCGCGAAAACCACTTTTTTGGATTCAGGGGACCTCAAAACGTGAAGATCCATCAAAATCTCGACATCGAATTTTTGACATGAATCCAATACCGGTACTTTCTCTCTCTATATATATTAACATATATATAGAGGTAAGAGAAAGTAAAAATTTATATTTTTTAAACAAGATTACAATTAGGCTTATACGGCTCAAAATTACGAAGGAAATGATCTTGTCTGTTCCTTAGAGCAGTGATTTTCAATTTTTACTTTCTCTTACCTATGTATATATGTAATATATATATAGAGAGAAAGTATTGGATTCATGTCAAAAATTCGATGTCGAGATTTTGATGGATCTTCACGTTTTGAGGTCCCCTGAATCCAAAAAAGTGGTTTTCGCGACATGGTCTGTCTGTCTGTGTGTGTGTCTGTGTGTGTGTGTGTGTCTGTGAACAAAATATCTCAAGAACGAAAAGAGCTAGGAGGTTGAAATTTTATATTTAAGTTAGGCACCCCCATGGGACGTGACACGAAGCTTTTGACCAAAATCGACCAAAGAGTACTAGTACTTTACTGATGCACTTTTTCAGTTTTTTTCGATTTTCTCAAAATTTGCTCCAACGATTTTTTTTTTAAATTCAAAAATCAATTATTTTTTAGATTCTCTTTAAAATGTATATTCTCATTTTGTCATTGAAATCTTCTGAAGACCACTTTACTCTTGTACTCCATAGAAAAGTTAGGAGAAATGGTTGCCATGGTAACAAAATATAAATATTTTCCCATACTTATAAATTTTACATCTTGAAAATCGAATGTACCGTACTGTCGGAAACTAAATACATGTCGACACAAAAAATCTGGTGTGACAAGCACAGAACACAACTTTCGATTACCGAAGGTAAGAGAAAGTTGTGTGCTGTGCGCCAGTCACACCAGATTTTTTTTATAGTTGTAGAAGGCTTTTTTAACCATTTCTTTTTGCGCACAGAATACTAACATAGAAATGTTCAAATTCATAAAATATAAAAATCTGGTAATGCTGACTACACAGGAGACAGCTCTCTATTTTCTAAGGCAATACTTTTCTGTCGAGATTTATTTAGTTTCCGATGTTTATGATTATAAGTAAATGTTTATATTATGTTGTTTTCATATGTAGTTTACTATTAAAGTGTATGGTAGCCCGACATCGTGTTGGGGGGGGGCAACCACTTGGGGGGAGGGGAGGGCAACAACTCGATAGGACCGGGGGGGTATGCAATTAATATATTCTCAATAGGAAAAATTTATATTTGTTATTAATAAACAAAAAATTTTCAGGACAAGACAGGGGGCATCGGCCCCCACTGCCCCCCGCGGGCTATGCCCATGGTAGTGTGCTTCAAACAATTTTAGATGGAATTTGAAAATATACATTTTAAAATCCATCTAAAAAAGAATTGATTTATATTAAAAATCGTTACAGTGAATTTTGAGAAAAGTGATAAAAAAATATCGGAAAAATGCATTAGTAAAGTATTCTTTAGCCGATTTCATTCAACAGTTGTGTGTCAGAGGTTATCTAACGTAAATATCAAATTTTAACCTCTTAGTTATTTCATCCTTGAGATATTTTGTTCATAGACACACAAACAGACCTACATTTTTTAATCCACCAAACTTCAAAACCTGTATTTTTTTCGAATTTTTATTCGAACGCAATACTTTCTATATATTACCGGTACATACAGTATATAGTTTTAAATAGTAAAAATCAAAGAGTTGCGTATATTCATAATTAATTTAATATTAGGCTATAACTAGATGAGACAGATCTCTTCCCTTGGCGTTTAAACGATTAATAGGTTTTTTAAAACATATTATTCTCCATAAGATTTTTTTTCAAATTCAAACCCATCTTTAAGAAAAATTAATACTAAAGTTAATACAAAACAATATTCACACTTTGAAATATTATAATTGTACCTACCTATATTACGGTATCATATGAAGCTTGCTATAAAATATCTGACCTTTTTTTTTGAATGAAGGCCTCAAACGTTTATTATATATATAAAGATAAAAACAAAACGAACTCGCTACATTCCTTAAACTTGGCCTTTTTCCAAACGATCAACTGCCGAATTGAATACAATATGAATTTCTCAAGGTTAACATAATTTTAATTAGTCATTATTATTGTTATTATCAGATTACACACTCTTTAATCAGAGATATTTTATTTATTATACACACACTAATATTCCCAGTAGAGATCCGAAAGGGACCCGGCCCCCCTTACGAGAAAATATTAAGCTTAATATTATCATTCAAAGAAAAATTTTTTATTAATGCTAATTTGAAACCGGAACTAAATCATTTTAATCTCATTTCCCTTCCACCATTGAATGCATTATTGTCTCGCTCTTCTACGCTAGAAATTTTGGACACCCTCCTTAAAAAATCCTGGGACCGCTGCTGTATATACATATTTACATTTTATTTAATTATTTATTACTTCTTACAATTGTTAGTCTCTTTATTCTAAGATTTTAACCACTTTACCATTTTTAATTTTGTCATTTCCCTAATTTAATTTTTTTCTCCCTTATTTCTCTTAACAACCACCAAATTTTTTTTTACCATTTTTTCCGCTTTCAATTTTTACATCTTTTTACTTTCTCTTACCTATGTATATATGTAATATATATATAGAGAGAAAGTATTGGATTCATGTCAAAAATTCGATGTCGAGATTTTGATGGATCTTCACGTTTTGAGGTCCCCTGAATCCAAAAAAGTGGTTTTCGCGACATGGTCTGTCTGTGGGTGGGTGGGTGTGTGGGTGGGTGGGTGGGTGTGTGTTCAATTTT
The DNA here is from genome assembly GCA_023213315.1 of Euborellia annulipes. Classification (NCBI taxonomy): domain Eukaryota; kingdom Metazoa; phylum Arthropoda; class Insecta; order Dermaptera; family Anisolabididae; genus Euborellia; species Euborellia annulipes. The sequence goes on from JAKCPI010003981.1 coordinate 41,263, forward strand.
AAGGATGAAGGAATTGAGCTACGAGGTTGAAATTTTATATTTAAGTTAAACACCCCCGGGACCGGAAAAATAAGCTTTTAATCAAAATCGGCCAAAGAGTACTAGTACTTTACTGATGTACTTTTTCAATTTTTTTTGATTTTCTCAAAATTTGCTCCAACGATTTTTTTTTAAATTCAAAAATCAATTATTTTTTAGATGCTCTTTAAAATGTATATTCTCATTTTGCGATTGAAATCTTCTGAAGACCACTTTACTCTTGTGTTTCATAGGAAAGATAGGAAAAATGGTTGCCATGGTAACAAAATATAAATATTTTCCCATACTTATAAATTTTACATCTGAATTCAAATGTACCGTACTGTCGGGAACTAAATATATTTCGACACAAAAATCTGGTGTGACAAGCACAGTGCACAACTTTCGATTACCGAAGGTAAGAGAAAGTTGTGTGCTGTGCGCCAGTCACACCAGATTTTTCTAATTGACAACAATATAAAATTTTGCATTTTTAATGCCAATAATGGTACAAAACTGTCATTTTTACAATCTATTAGTCTATTAATGATATTTGTTATCATAGGGTATATGTTGGAGGTGTTAAGATTTGTTAATTTTTCTTACAAGGTTGTTAGTTCAATTCAATTTCATTTTTACTTTCTCTTACCTATGTATATATGTAATATATATATATATAGAGAGAGAAAGTATTGGATTCATGTCAAAAATTCGATGTCGAGATTTTGATGGATCTTCACATTTTGAGGTCCCCTGAATCCAAAAAAGTGGTTTTCGCGACATGGTGTATGTGTGTTTGTGTATGTGTGTGTTCAATTTTAAGCATGAAGGAATTGAGCTACGAGGTTGAAATTTTATATATAAGTTTTGTACCCTCCTGGACGGGAAAAATAAGCTTTTAATCAAAATCGGCCAAAGAGTACTAGTACTTTACTGATGTACTTTTTCAGTTTTTTTCGATTTTCTCAAAATTCGCTCTAACGATTTTGATTAAAATTCAAAAATCAATTAATTTTTAGATGCTCTTTCAAATGTATATTCTCGTTTTGCCCTCAAAATTGTTTGAAGCACACTTTACTCCTGTGCTTCATAGAAAAGATAGAAGAAATGGTAACAACATATAAATATTTTCCCATGTTTATAAATTTGACATCTTAAATTCTAATATATTGGCGGAAACTAAATACATGTCGACACAAAAATCTGGTGTGACAAGCACAGAACACAACTTTCGATTACCGAAGGTAAGAGGAAGTTGTGTGCTGTGCGCCAGTCACACCAGATTTTTTGATTTTAAAATAAAACTAATCTCCTTATCTTTACTACAATATTTTTATCTTATTATTATACTTTATTCTTCTTGTCCTTTTCTAACTTTGTTCTTTATTTTTTTTTTTTTTTTTTAAATAAAAAACATTCACACTTTTTTCTCATTCACACTCACACTCACACACACATTCACACAGTCTTTTCGGCAACTCAGGCCATTTAAGACTTTATACGATAACCGTTGTAATTTATATATGTATTTGGGGTTCAGGCATTTCTATTTAAGCCATCTGGTATCCAAATGGCTTAAATAAAATCTTCGGACTGCCTGGGTCCGAACCCGCGACGCGTCGCGACGTTTGGTATAGGAGGTAGACGCGCTACATACTACGCCAAACTCGGGGGCTTGTTCTTTATTTATTTTAACTTGAGAATTAATTTATTCTTTTACTTTCTCTTACCTATGTATATATGTAATATATATATATATTACTTTCTCTTACCTATGTATATATGTAATATATATATATAGAGAAAGTATTGGATTCATGTCAAAAATTCGATGTCGAGATTTTGATGGATCTTCACGTTTTGAGGTCCTCTGAATCCAAAAAGTGGTTTTCGCGACATGGTCTGTCTGTCTGTGTGTCTGTGTGTGGTCTGTGTGTCTGTGTGTCTGTGTGTGTGTGTGTGTTCAATTTTAAGCATGAAGGAATTGAGCTACGAGGTTGAAATTTTATATTTAAGTTAAACACCTCCCGGGACCGGAAAAATAAGCTTTTAATCAAAATCGGCCAAAGAGTACTAGTACTTTACTGATGTACTTTTTCAGTTTTTTTCGATTTTCTCAAAATTCGCTCTAACGATTTTGATTAAAATTCAAAAATCAATTAATTTTTAGATGCTCTTTCAAATGTATATTCTCGTTTTGCCCTCAAAATTGTTTGAAGCACACTTTACTCTTGTGCTTCATAGGAAAGATAGGAGAAATGGTTGCCATGGTAACAAAATATAAATATTTTCCCATACTTATAAATTTTACATCTGAATTCAAATATTCCCTACTGCCGGGAACTAAATGCGTGTCGACACGAAAAATCTGGTGTGACAAGCACAGAACACAACTTTCGATTACCGAAGGTAAGAGAAAGTTGTGTGCTGTGCGCCAGTCACACCAGAT
>JAKCPI010003983.1:0-12386 GCA_023213315.1 Euborellia annulipes
TTAGATTTGTAATAGAGTGTTAGGGTGAAAGAAATACATATTTGTATAACTTTTATGAAATAAAATTGAAATGGACATGTTAGAAAAGAAAAACACTTGCTGCTTATCATCATTTTTTTTGATATTTTCCAGGGAGGCGGAGGGGGCAACGCAGACGCCAGTGCAGGTGCGGGAGCTTCCGCTTCCGGGCCCTCGATTGGAGCTACAGCCTCGCTCTCCGTCGGCGGAGGCTCCAATCTCTTGAGTTTGCTTCCTAACCTGTTGGGAGCGAGTAGCGGCTCTTCAGGGGTGAGTCCAAAACAAAAACCCACATATATATATACATGTAAATATGTAATATTATATGAATGGGGGTGGAGATGGAATTTTAGAGTTAAAATGCTTTTGTAGATTATTGATCAAAAAAACTACTAACCTAGTTTTAGAATTATTTTTATATTCATATTTCATCACAAACAGCAAAAAGGAAATTTCTATCTTAAGAAATTTAAGTTAAATTTGAAGTTTTGTAGTTTAGGAATGCTGAAAGGACTCAAGACGCAATTTTTTGTTGATTTACAATTGGAATTTTTTTCTTTTAGGTGAAGAGTAAATATAAAATTTAGAACATTTTAGGAATAATGTTATTGTTTGAACTTGGGGCTAATATAAAGATGATAAATGTTTTTCTTTAATATCGGTAAAAAGAGCGCGGACCAAATATCTCTCAAAATAACGAAAATTTTGAAGAAATATGAAGATGAACTTAACCTTTAAAAAAGCTAGATAAACAGTAATAGAGATATTTTGGTTGTGATTACTACACCCTACTCCACAAAAAAAGTGGTGCACTGTTTCTCCTTAAAAAGACCTATTCTAAGCTATCTTATTGATACTGTAATTTATTAAATATTTAATATGAAATATTCTACACATTTCTAACTAAATTTAACACAAATCCATATCATTTTAATAAATAATTACAACAGGGGCGTATATAAGGGAGGGGGGCCCGGGCCCCCCCCTCGAAATTTCCCAAACACATATACATATATACATAGGCGTGGCCAGAAATTTTCGATGGGGGGGGGGTTTAGGATTATTTCTCCCCCCCCCCTCCCCGACTAATAGGGCAGTATAAGGCGTCTAATGAAATATATGGCTAGCCCCCCCCCCCCCCTGGACCCCCCTCGAGGTGGCTCGGGCCCGCCCTTTCTTAATTAAGTGCCGCAATTTTTCAATCAACTCTTAATTTTATGTATATGGGCCTAAAATACGAAGGTGTTCATTTTATCTGTTTCTCTTGACCTGACTCCTATCTCAGATCTCTTTAAGAAAAAAAATAAAAAATTTATTTATATAAATATTTTTATTATTTTTCATTTGCGAGATTTAATCAATTTTAAGCGGCTTTAATTTTTTATAAAGCATAACAAAAATCAATTCTTTTCAATTGAAAAATTCTGAATTTTCTCGAATTTTTTGCGTTTTATTTAATTTTTTTTAAGCTAGACAAAATTATTATATTTTACTTTCTCTTACCCTATATATGAAATATATAGAGAGAAAAAGTATTTTGTATTATAGAGCTTAAATGTCTAGTCATGGCTTGGGTCCAATGGGGGGGGGTTTGAACCCCCAAAACCCCCCCCCGTGGCTACGCCTATGCATATATAGGGATATACAGATATCAGCGCAACAAATTTTTCCGCAGGATGGAAAACTTTGGTTTCGCAAAAGAAAAAAATGTTCCGCAAAAAATTTCGTTTATTAAAAAAAAAATTTTCCGCAGAAAAATTTTTGAGTTGAGGACCCTCCCGAAAAAAATTTCTATATACGCCCCTGAATTACAATATAAATAAATTAAAGACAAAGCCAAATTTATAAAATTTTAAAATATCTTTCCATTTAAGTTTTTCTCTGTCTATTTTATTGGAAATTCTTATTAAAACAAATTTCGAATTAACATATTCAAATAAACATATCGAAATTATGTTGATTTGTCCCATGAATTGAAAATCAACTTTTTGGAACAAAGTTCTTTAACGCAGGGTGAATTGGGAGAAAATGTAACGTAACAAAAATGCGTTCCCAGCGCCCGATCGACAGCGGAGAAAGGTGAGATTAGCCGAAGTCTTGGCGAGGCCACGCCCACCTTCTCCTTCTCTTTATTTCCTTCTATCTACCGTAGGCGCAGGTCCCTGGCTAGACGGGTCTTCAGCGGCATTTTCGTCTATTTAAATAATTTTCATATTAAATTAAATTCTGAGTTGAAGGAAAGGCGTGAGGAACTTCGTTCCTGCCAGGGATCCTACGACCCCACACGTTTGCTTTTTGTCTTTGTTTTATTTAGAATTGTATTAAATTGATTAAAATGATATGGATTTGTGTTAAATTTACTTAGAAATGTATAAAATATTTAATATTAAATGTTTAATAAATTACAGTATCATTAAGATAGATTAGAAATAGGTTTTCTTACAAAAGAAAAAAAATGTTCCACTATTTTTGACGAGTAGTGTAGAATATTAAATAAAATATTGTAGAAAAATTCTTAATTTTTTTTTTTTTAAATTTATTTAAGGCCTTTTTTCGGCATTGGAAGACATTTAGATGTCGTCTCTATTCAATTGATAGACAATTAAAATAAATTTTTGTCGCATGAGACGAGATGCGATCCCTTGACTTCTAGCACAAGACGGGAATACTCTACCATTGTGCGATGGTCCAAGGGCGACAAAAATTTATTTTATTGATTTGTCTACCAATTAAATAAAATAAATAAAGATGGGGTCTAAATGGCCTTTGATGCTGAAAAAGACCTTAAATAAATAAAAAAAAAAATAAACTTGTCCAATGGATTTTGTTTATTTTCCTGCCATTAAACGATATTGAAGCCAACTTCTTCCCTATTTTTTTAATTTTATTAATCTTGTATCAAATATAAGAGAAATAAGAGAATTTGGCGAATGGAATTAGGGGCTGAGACGATTGGTCCGTCAAACGGAAGAGACCACAACGATGAGTCCAACCGAAGAGGAGGCAAGTGGCGGAGGAGGTGGTGGTTTCGATTCCGGGACCATCCTGCAACTCCTGCCCACTTTACTGGAACTCCTCCCGGGAGTTCTCTCCAGTTTAAGCGGCGGAGGGGTATGCCAACACAATCAATCAATTTTCTTGTCATTTGTGTTGCACACTTGTTTTCTTTTTTTTTGTTTCTTTTTTACACCAATGTTGAAAAATTGTCGCACTTTTTTTTGTTTTTGTTGTTCTTGTTGCACTCTTTTTTTTTGTTTTTGTTTGTTAAAAGATGAAATATATATAATGTAAATAAGTAAATAATGGTTAAATGGTTAATTAGAGTTGAGAGAAAGGAGCAGCCAATGGAGTTAATTCCTCTTCCTTAATCAAGCCGCTTCATGTGACTGTTAGGGTTGCCAACCGTCCTTTTTTGGGAAGGGCAGTCCTTTTACCAGCCCTCCTGTGCTTTTCCTTTTTAGAGTTTGTCCTTTTCAAAATCAAAGCGAACTTATAAAAAATGAATTATTTATCAAAGAAACTTGTAATTAATGAAGAAAAAAAATATTTGTGTAGAAATCAGTCGCTGAAATGAAGAGTAGCCAGCTAGGAAGCCTCTATTATTACAAAACGTTTCGGCCAATTTGATTGTGTCATCTTCAGTTATACAACTGTAAAAGTTTTTTAAAGGATAGAGTTGTTAATATGTATATATGAAAATCATATTCATATTCGTCATATCATGCTTTACCACTACGAGAAAGGATGGAAGGCAGCACAGTCATTTTGGCGAAGGAACAATAAGCGTAAGACAATGTCGGGAGTCGGGAGTGGTTTTTCCGCTTCAAGGTGGACAATTCATGAAAAGGTCGATCGGATTTCGACTATCCGTCACTTCTGGCAGCCGTGGAAGAGGACGAAAACATGACAACTTGATTGCTGGCCGAAAACTTCAATGTTGGCCAACGATAGTGAAAATTCAGACATTTTCGGCTTTGTTGTTTTCGGAGAGTTCGAGGGGCACCCATCCAGTTCATTTCCACACTTTACCAAGCCTTTTCAGACGACGGAAGATCGTTGGTTGGCCAATATTGAAGTTTTTGGCCAGTATTCAAGTTGTCATATTTTCGTCCTCTTCCACGGCTGCCAAAAGTGCCTGATCATCGAAATCCGATGATCGACTTCTTCCTGAATTGTCTACCAGCTGGTATAACCAGACTTGAAGCGAGACATTGTCTTTCACTTATTCTTCCTTCGCCAAAAGGTCGTTAAAATCGCAAAATGAATGTGCTGCCTTCCATCCTTTCTCGAAGTTGTAAAGAATAATATGACGGATATGAATATGATTTTCGACCCGCATTTTCATCAATTGAACAGAGAAGAATATTTTCAATGTGCTGATGTCGACTAGTGTATGAAATAAAGTGGAAGAGAAATATATTTTTTCTTTAATGTTTTCGGCTGCCTTGAGCTCCACACTACTCATATACATTCAGTCACAGCTCCTGAAATTAATCATTTGACATTCTACTTACAGCTGATTTTTCATAAAATTTCCAACACCAGTCCCTTCATATCTCTTTTAAATATGTAATCTCCAGAGCCACTCGGATTATGTAATTGCTTATGCCTGTTGTATTCTGTTGCTGAATTGTATTCATTCCAATTGCAACATTCCAGCAATATTTTGTGCTCTGTGGGTTGGCAAAGTTGGCAACCCTAGTCACTATGTGGTCATCTCCAGGAAATTTAGAGGGAGAGTTTAGAATCACCTCCAGAATAGCGGGGAAAACTTTAGAACACATACCTGGTAGTGGGCGAAGCACAATGATAGAGACCAGGAGTTTGCATTCCGTCTTCTGACGGTGTATGCCTCCATGTACTGAAACAACTTGAGTATTCGTTGGGGTCCAACCGAACGGCTTGATCTCTTTATCAAAGGTGCAATTGGCTACTCCTTTCTATCTCAGAATTAAATTTTCTTTCTCTTTTGAATTTTCTTCTTGGCTTGGACCCAAGTAAAAGAAATTCCACCAACATTGTACTCTTTGACTTACAATGTGATTCCTTCAGGAGGGCCCTAGCATCCAGGAACTCTTGGAACTGCTTCCGGGTATCCTCGGCGGCGATGGGGTAACTAACAAATTTATTCTATTGTATATAACAAATAAAAATGAAATTCCATTTCGATGCATGATTCAAAATTCAAATGGAGTATTTTCATTTAAAAAAAAAAATATCAATTTTTGTCTATTTATATTTAACAACGTTTTGACTGTCATCTTCAGAAAAAGTAAACTGATCAGGAAAAATTAGATCACCATTCTGCCACTAGGGTGTGTAATGCAGTATAGTCACTGTATTTAAAATATTAAATTTAAAATGACAACTGTGCTGATGGCCAAGAACTAAAGGCAACTGATGTTGTTGAAATATGGGTCCAGAGACTCTATGTGGATAACATATAAACTTATTAATTATTATTATCAAAACTACCTGTAATTTGACCTGATCGCGATGATATTCAAAAAGTTGTTAATTATGCTAGATTTTTCTTTTGTAAATAATGGCGGTGCTTTCAGGAGGATGGCGGTATCGGCGGAAGCAGTGGCGATATACTGAGCCTACTTCCGGGTCTTTTGGATGGGATCAGTGGCGGAGGGGTAACAAAAAAAAAATCTGAACCCATCTAAAATCATAGACCAGGGTGCTGTGTGTGACTAACTATTTGTTTGTTTGTATTAGGATGAAGACGGTGAAGGTGGAGGAGGTTTTGATATTCTTTCACTAATTCCTACTTTAGTAGGAGAACTCAGTGGAGGCGGGGTAAATACATAATAACAAATTAAAATCTTTACGCCAGCTTGGCGAAAAGATTTTTTTTTTTTAGCTATAATATAATTTTTTTTTTTTTCTTAAACTTAAAAACTCTTCCAGGAGGACGGAGAAGGAGGAGGTGGTATCCTTTCCCTCTTGGGAGGACTCAGTGGAGGAGGGGTAATCATACTAATAATTATGCTTCTCTTCTCATCTTCTACATACAGTGACCAAAAAGAATGATTTGATCTCGAAATCAACTGCAAGCAATTTTATTGGCGGGAGTCTCTTTTTGAGGCCGTATTTATTCTTGAGCAACAGCTTGTTGCAAACAGCTAGAGATCCCGGGCTTCAGGGGAGGCTGGCTCCTTTTAAAGTACCGTAAAATGGGGCAACTTACAATTAAACAGCAACATTATAATTAATAATACAACAAAACCTTTATTCTCCCAATATTATTTAGAATGCAATGAACATGTTTACAGCATATATTTACAGAAAATTATTGAATCATTTCAGAAAAAAATAAATAAATGTTAATGTTCAAAGTTAAATCTATAACGGTGTTTCGTTGGACACTCATTGATTTTTATGCTAAAACAATTGGTCTGTCCAAAGTTAGTCCTAGACATGGTGAATTTGGACAGAAAAAACACTCAGATGTAATATACTGTAATGTTTTCATCTTCAACCTATGCCTAAGGCTTATCCATCCACCTGAAGTGGTGAGGGAAATTTACACCCGACTTTTGTGCCAATATATATCTTTTTCTGAAGGTCTCCTTAGAGTACTTAAAGTGCCATTTTTCAGTTCTTCAACAGCTTCCATAGATTTCCTGATGTATAAAGTTGTCCCATTTTACGGTAACATGAATCATGATAAATTGGACATTCATACTAACATATTTGTAGAAATAGCTAGAGCGTATAATATTTGAAGGAAATTCAGAAGGTTTACTCGAATTTTGTGTTGCATAATTTTGTAGATAATTATTGTCGGAGATTATTTTTTTACACTTGCACGAACAACAGCAACACAAAATTCGAGCAAACCTCCTGAATTTCCTCCAAAAATGTATACTAACTATGATTGAATTTGACCGAAGATTTTGAAATAATAATACACTTGGGAGTGATTTCTTTTTCTTCTTTTGTTTGTGTAAATTTTTACTTTCTCTTTGAATAACTTCCCAAATGAAATTTTGAACTCTAATAAAGAGTCCGGGAAAAATATTTGAATTTCCAAATCCCCATATGGGGAGGCTCAAAAAATTGCTGATAATCTCGAATTTTACGCATTGAATAGCATTGGAATTCTATCTCACTTTATGAAAGATTAAAGGATTAAAGCTAATTAATTATAAATAATTAAATGTCATAAATGAAAAATATTAAAATTTGTTATATAATTAAATTTTCTATTTTTTTCTTTAAAATTTAAAGGAATATTTATTAATCAGTGGCATCATTCTTCTTAGGAAGGGGGGGGGGGGGGCAAAGTTTTTTTCTTCAATTTTACTTACAAATAGGCATACAAATTTGGCCAAAAGATTAATAATTAATTGTATTATTCGAGGGTAATACCAAATGAGGAATTGGAACTATACTTCTTTCATTATATATTTATTTTATTTGAACAGCTGACATTTCGGTTCTATGTTGGAACCATCTTTAGAGCTGATCATAGTCGGTCTTATACATTTTTAGAATCTTCTTGTTATATAATAAAAATTGTATGCTTGATCATCACACTATAAGATCTACTATGACACTTTTATAAAGACTTTTTGTCAGCTTTGAAGATGGTTTCATCAGAGAACCGAAACGTCAGATGTACAAATAAAGTAAATATACTTCTACACACTGCAATTTCTCATTTGGTGCTGCCCTCGATGAATAAATAAAGGGAAAGCGAGGGTCCGCCACAGAGGGGGCTATTTGGTTTTTCTTTTAATGGCATTTATTCTCCATTCTTGTTATTGGTCACTGGATGTAGAACAGAATATAAAGAGACAAAGACTTGGTTGATTAATCCGAGATTGGTTCCCAGGATGAGGATGGGGAAGGTGGTGGTGGTAGCAGCGGAAACATTCTAGGTCTTCTACCAGGTTTACTTGGCGGATTGAGCGGCGGCGGCGACGAGGAGGTCCGTCAAATTTGTGTGTTTAAATAAAACCTTTGATTTATTTAGATTATAATAGGGTTGGTCGAATCGATTTCGATTTTAATCGAAAATCGATTTTGAGCGTCCAACCCTAGACTATAAAACAACGTTTCGATCTAATGAATCAAAATCCTAGCTGGATTTTGTTTTTTTGTTTTCCAATTAATTATCAAATAGAATAGCCAAATTAGAGAGATAATTACGTAAAAAAATTTTAACCATCATAAATGTAAATGACGAAATAATTTTAATGTTGTTTACCTAAATTTTCAAATGAGGAGAAAGGGGTCGTCCACATAATACGTAACGCCTTAGAGGGGAGGGGTCTGGACAAAACGTTATGATTGTGACATGGGGGACCAAGAGGGTTTCCCTAAGTAGGACTATTCAAAGTTGAATTTATTAAATTTTTTGAAAAAAAAAAAAAGTCGAATGATTTTTCACAACAGGGAAATATGGAGTATTATTTGAGCCACGAGGGAAATTTACTAAAAAAAAAAAAAAGGGGTAAAATGATATGAATTTTAGGTAAATCAATGAAGTCAGTGGCTGTTTTTCTATAGACAGGAGAAGGGGAGAAGGAGCAGGTGCAGCCAAAAAACAAAAGCCTCCGATTTAATACAATTTAATGAGAAGTTTCGGGTGAATTTCATCTACTTATCTTCAGTCCTTCAAAATTGTTAAAAGTCCCGGAGTTGGTCAATAGGGCAATACATGTAATTTCATGTATCATATGTCCTGGTCATGTGGGCCATCGTATTTATTTAGTGAGATTCTCACTTTACATGTATTGCCCTATTAACCAACTCCTGGACTTTTAACAATTTTGAAGGACTGAAGATGGGTAGATGAAATTCACCCGAAACGTCTCATTGAATTGTATTAATCGGAGGCTTTTGTTTTTTGGCTGCACCTGCTCCTTCTCCTGTCTGATATGAATTTTGTATAAGAAATTTTATTCGGAGGGGGGGGGTGTAGTTCTATTTGAGATAGAAAACGCTAAATTTTCAGCAATATTTTCAAATATTTCGGAGACCTATCGGCACTCCTTCTTCAGTGGATCTATATTAAAACAAAAGGGGACTTCTGTGAGAAATGGTGGTGGGTCTTAAATAATGTTTCGAGAAAATTTAAAAAAAAGGATACATACTTCACCTCATTCTTTAAAATTTTGTTTATGACCCACCACCCTTTCTAACGAATGTCCCCTTTTGTTTTATATAGATCCACTGAAGGAGTGACCTTAGGTCTCCGAAATATTTGAAAATATTGCCTTGTAAACTAATAAAAAATTGCTGAAAACTTAGCGTTTTCCTTCTCAAATAAACCAACTTCAGCAACTCTACTTAAGGAGGTGTAGTTCTATGTTGTGACAAAATTTTGAATTAATATCCAACAAAACATATCGAGATTATATTGATTTACCCCACAAATTGAAAATCGACATTTTTGTCTTTGTTTTATTTAAATTGTATTAAATTGATTAAAATGAATTGGATTTGTGTTAAATTTACTTAGAAATGTAAAAGATATTTCATATTAAATGTTTAATAAATTAAAGTATTATCAAGATAGATTAGAATAGGTCTTCTTAAAATTCCAATATTTTTGACGCTCAGTGTAGTTTCTAATAGAATTTCAATTCTTAAAGATGGCTGAGGACATGTCAAATTATCTTTTTTTTTTTTTACTCTACGAGTTTGAAATTATAATTTCCATGAATGCAATGAGAAAGAAGGAAGGAACAGAGTTTTGAAGAATATTTACGGTAATTTCATCTAGAATTTGTTCTAAAGGGCGGCGATGGCGACGGCGGCGGGGGCTCCAATCTCCTGAGCCTTTTGCCAACACTTTTGGGATCGTCGAGTGGGGTACGAGAAATAAAATTCATTTTTTTTGTTTTATTTATTTGTTGTCGAATCAAAACTGTTCAGACCAGGTTACAAATATTCGACTCATTTTCTTTTAATTTACCTACTAATCATTAATTAATAATATAACTTATGCAAAAATAACGAGAGTTTTTACAAAAAGTTTAATTGATTTTAATGTATGTCGACTATTTTAAATTATAATGGGGCACGAAGTACTTACTTCTTAATTTTGTCCGTCCCTTTCAAGATTAAGATTAAAATATTCAGGAGGATTTAATTTGGAAAGGAATTTGGCCAGGAGCCAATAAAATACTTTAAGCATATTATTTAACGTTCTCGTTATTTCTGCATATATGTTAATGGTGACTGATTTAAAAAAAATTAGGATAACTAATGAATATTTAATTAATGAAAATACTAATTCGTTTTATATAACACTTCGATTATGCACGTTATAAATTAATCAATTTTGGGTGTCAAAATCAATGTATTAATTTCCTACTTGGTAGATAGATTATATTTTTTAGAGTAGAGGAGAAGATCCGAAATCGGGCAACGTCCAGTCAAAGTCAATATTCACTTTGACTGGACGCTGAATGTAATATACGTGATAAATCGTTATTCATTTTATAAAATGTCTAGCAAATAACATAATTCTCGTCTGGATATTCTCCTCAAAACAGCAGTAGAGGTCCCCGTTAAACTTTATTTAAATTGCGATGTAATTAATAAACTAACGCTGGTGTCTGTGTTTGTTCTCTTTCATCAAAGGGAGAGGACGGCACAGGGTTCAATATTTTCAGTATCATTGGTCCCCTGCTACCTCGGCTGGTGCCTTTCATCTCAAGTCTTCTACCTACTCTGGTTCCTCTTCTACCTAGGCTTCTGCCATATCTACTCCCTTTGGTGTCACAACTTCTCCCATCTTTACTTCCACTGATACCGCCTTTAATACCGCAACTGCTACCTCTATTACTTGGAGCTCTTCCGCAGCTCCTGCCGCAGCTATTGCCGGCTTTACTTCCTTTGATTCCTCAATTGATCGGGTCCAGTAGTGGCGGAGAGGTAAACTAACACTTCCTTTGTATATAATGTAAATACGAAGATTTAAATTTTATTTTTCTATTTTTTTTCTTCGACTTAAATGAGAGTTGGCCAACCTATATAGAGAATGCAGTGATTTTGGCTGTCAATAACTTTATTTAGGAAAAAATATACAAAAAAAAAAGTAAAGCTTATTCTCGATTTGTAATATTCTGACAAATGGCTGCCACCTGTAGCAAGAACGAACACTTGGCGGAACTCGAATTCCTCCTAAACTTCAATACATCGGTTGACACAGACGCTAGAGCCGTAGTCATGCGAGACCTCTCGATCACCGGACCTAACGCCTTATGACTTCTTTCTTGGGAGGGGTCAAAGGATCAACACTTTGTTCCACCAATGGCTACAATCTTGGAAGATTTGGAGACTGGCATCAATATTGCACTATCGTCCGTGTCACCCGTTATGTTGAAGCGTGTTTGGGAGGAATACGAGTACCGGCTCGACCTTCGGTATTGGTTACGAGTTGCAGCCATGTAGAACATTTGTGGGAATATTACAAATCGAGAACTTTTTTATACCATTTTTCTAAATAAAGTTTTTGGCAGTCAAAATCAATGCATTTTTTTTTTGGAACATTCTGTATAAACAAGTTACATGTTTGAAAAAGATGTAGAAGTGGCCATAACCATTAGTCTTCGGCTTACCACCAATTAGGGAACTTTTGATGTGGTGGGGCTTCTCTGCACTGTGACTTTATTATCAATCTCCGGGAACAAAGCTTCAGGAGAGGATGAATCTTGGAATCCCTCCCTTCAGCCCTTGATGCCTGTAATTAGAGGGTATTATATTCCTATTGTTCCAGTAGAGACTCTTGGCTTGGTTGCATTTTTGCTGCAAGACGGGTTCGAACTCGAATTACTAAGCCTCAGCTTATCCGAAAAATCACGTCGCCTCCAAAAGCCTCTATGGGAGCGTAATCAATAAAATTTAAAACCACAAGAGTTACTAATAAATAAATGCTGTGCTAGCAGAAATTTGTCCATATAACTGTAAAACTTCAATTCCCAAAACACTTCTAGAATCCGACAGTGCAATGGATTTTGCAATCAGAAAAAAATGAAAAATAAATGTCAAAAGTCTCATTCTTCACCTAAAACAACAATTGTATTATGTTTATAACATTTCAGAGTGATTGTTGGATGATGAAGAGTAGTGCAATGACGTCACCAGATGATAAAATTCATTATTTTTTTTAAATTAACCATTGTGAGAATCGTCGACTTTTTATAAGTTGTATAGATGGATGAATGTGGGCAGGAGCAGCCAATAAATAGACTCTGTATGCAGACTCAATCACCGGAGACGTTTCGGTTCCTTTTTCGTCTTTTTCGTCTCCGGTGATTGAGTCTGCATACAGAGTCTATTTATTGGCTGCTCCTGCCCACATTCATCCATCTATACATCTCACAGCCACTATTTCGAACATA
>JAKCPI010003984.1:0-57590 GCA_023213315.1 Euborellia annulipes
TGGCGGGCCGCATAAACATGTTTAACGAGCCGCGGGTTGCTCATCCCTGATTTAGAGCTTGCCTTGAACCCTGGCTTGGAGAGAAGACATTAGCTTCTGCCTTCGGGTCCCGGGTTCGCCTTCCGTCCCAATGAGAAAAAAATTTATTTTATTTGAATTGGCTACACGCAATATTTGAAATAAATAGGATTGGGGGGATTGGGGTAAAGATCCGCACTAGCGGGGCAAAAGTCCTTAGGGTGCAAACGATTGCCCCTGCAGCGAACAACCGTCTCGAACCAGGGTATAAAAAAGACTTAATAAGAAATACATTAGGTATAGGTATGTTTTATGTATTAGAAATACACAATAGGCCTAGTAACAATTAGTCCCAGTAAGATTGAAGTTCATGAACTGCATAAACGGGTTGTGCTCGTTTTCCTAGGCTCATTCATCCGAGAATCTACTAGGTAGGGGTAATCTTCTAATAGAAACTCGAATACCATTGGGTGACATTGGTTCCATTGGAGATCCATTGGGACATTTGCCCCGTCGAGACCGCGGATTTTTGCCACATTTAACTATTTTCATCGAAGTGTTACAAAAATTTTTTATTGTTAACTGTGAGAGAAAAAAAGGTTTTAAAATATTTATTTAGGGTTATCAGCTTGCAATCAAAGACATTAGACAGTTAGAAAAGTGCATGCTGGTACATGTTGCAACCATGAGAATTTCCATAAATATTAGATGGAAGGTGACAAAAACATAACTTTGCTCATTGTTAACAATCGGCTTCAAATACGCTATTGAATTTCGAATCGTCGTTCTTGTTGTTACCAACCTAACAAAGTTGTTTAGAACAACGCCAAGTCTAGTGGTTCTTTAAAAATGAGGTTTCGGACTTTTGCTCCACCTTACTCTACTAGGCTTTATATAGCCAAGTCATGTCTGGAGCAGCCGTAAAAATGAATTTAAATTAAAAAAAAAAGTAAAATTAAGTTTTGTTAAATTTCATAGAAAACAAATAAGGAATTTGTTCATACTTCTTTTTCGAGGAAGCCTGCCCTTAGGGCTATTTGATTTTCTTTGACTCGGCGCGCATCTCGTGATCTTTTCGCCGCCATATTATTTTTACGCCGTCTCGCCCAATATTTTTCGTCCTTCAAATCATCCGGAACAAACTGAAAAATAACCAAACATTACATTATTATGTTTTTAAATTGAAAAAAAAAAATTGTCAGTCTAGTGAAACAAAGTCTGCTCTTATTTATTTTTATTAAAAGTTAAATATTATATGCTTACTCGCTATGAATAAATTTGTGTTCAAATAGGTATTTTTTATTAATATGTTTTCGTAAAATTATTTTGTAAATATGCAGGTGTCCTTGTACAAATAAAATGAACACCTAAATACAAATGCAGTTTTACTCTGAAGAGTGAGAGAAAATAATTCTTTATTTACTTAGACAAAATTTATTTATTTTTTTTTAAGTTATGAATGGACATTTAATTTCATTATATTTGTAAAATACTTATTCAAAATTTATTAAATATTTTTGCAATTTGATTTTGAAAGGGACTGTGGGCTTCGATTGAGCCCTATGTAAATTTCGTTTGACTTTAATAAGGAATATTAATAAAAGGATTTCTGTTTAACGAGTAAAAATAAACTTTATCTAACAAAGATTAACAAGTATGGGAGCTAACGCATGGTTAATTGTTGATGTTGAATGTTCATTGTTTAAATAAAAAATATTTTTTTCGAAATAATTTTATAGTTTTGAATTTTTAATTTTTCAAATGTTTACCCTATTAAAACAATCGGGTAAACATTTGAAAGTGACAGGTTCTCAACAGGACGCCTGTCTCTTGGATAAATTCATTATTAACAAGAAGTAAGGATGGAAAGAAATTGATTTTTAGATTGGGATGTTATTGATCTTACCTGTTTCCTTGATTTTTTTAATCATTGGTTGAGGTTTGAGTTCCTCATCAGAGAAAGCTCGGGTACGGGGATCAAATTCTCGCCCTGAGGACGCTAAAGATAATGCTGCAATTGCAAATAAATAAGGAAATATATTAATATTAATAAAATATATAATGTTCTAAAAGATAATTATGCATATTTATTTAAGCCCAAGTTTTTAATTCTATAGTATTTTGTAATAACTTGCGCAGGGAGAGAATATCAAAAATAACAACAAAATTTTCCTGCTGGAATCAAACCTTTTTCATCCTAGAGTTCCTATATAGAAGAACTCTAGAGCAATTAATCGAAAAATCACTTAGTAAGTCTATTATTTGTAGCCACCAAAGGATCCTAGCTTAATTATTATTATTTAAAATACATTTACATTAAAAAGACTTAAGTAATTTTATATATTACAAGTTCAAGGAGTTTTGCAAATAATAAAACAAATCAATTATTATTATTTTTTTTTTTAATAAAATAGATAGCCATAACCTTATATCAAATTTGAATCTAATAATAGGTTGCATGCAAACCAATAAAAAAAGTTATGTGGTTCCATTTGATAAAATCAAGTTATCCGCAATCAAAAATGTCAAAGTTATTGGTGCGAGAAGAAGCGTATCATTTCGACACACTAGGTTTAAGTTTTATCATTCATAGTTAACAATGGCGCCCAACTAGGGCTTTCCATGTTTTATAGTTTGGGAGATATTCGGCTGTAACCGAACACCTGGTTTTTCACAAAATGCCAAATTACACCTAAACGGCTTGCCTTAAGTACCAAATATGTTACATAAAGTTCCACTAAAATTGATCGGGCAATCCAAATATGCAATAATATACAGAGCGTTCCATTTAAAACAACATAACTTTGTATTTTTACCCCATGTATTCGATTAGCGATCAGAGGGCAAATATTTAAAAATTGTAGCCTTAAAAGCCCTACACTTTACTGCAGGGCTAAATTTTAAAATATGAGGAATGACTTCCCCGAGACTTTCTCGTATATTCTTTTGGAATTCATTTGTTTCACAAATTCATTTGTTTATATTTACATGTTTTTTAATGACACCTGTATGATTTTGTTTTGATTTTTCTTTCCAAAATTAACGAAAAATGTCGTTTTCTTCTGTGATTATTTCAAAAACTATTCAGTTTTCGAAAAAATGTCAAAAAAATAAAAACTTTTTAAAATTGAGTATTTTATCATAATATAACAAAGAAATTGAAAATTTCGAAATTTCTGAAAAAACTTATTAGGTAAAGTACTACTTCCAAGTGACGTATTTACTCCAAAAGTTGATAGAAATCTACAATTTTAGTGTAAGGAGCATATACCAAATTTCATCGATCTAGCTGCTTTGGTTTTTAAGTAATCGTGTTCACACGCACACACACACATACACACACACACACACACATAATGCCCAAAAATGGTATTTTTGGACACAGGGGAGGTCTAAAACGTGGAGAAACATCAAAATCTCGTAGTAGAATTTTTTTACGATTACAATACTTTCTCTATACGAGAAAGTAAAAAGTGCAATACCGATCTGGTGCTAATGTGCCATCTTGTATAATAGTAACTTACTACAGTGGAAATTATGAAATTATATACTTATCTTAGCTTATATTTTATCCATTTTTGCATTTACAAATTTCTTAAAAATTTGAGTCAGTAAGTAAAGACGAGTGAGAGAGAGTGAGGTGGGGGACGGGGGGGGGGGGAGTTCTCCCTCTCAGGCTCCATGCAGTCGCTCCCTCCCTCCCATTGACTCTCAATGTTGGTGTATCCAACTACATACAGATCAGTCAGTTGGTATCCTGCATTCGCGCACCGCACATGTATCAATCGATATCATAAATGACGGACGCCAGTTTAAGTACCAATATTGGAACATTGGAGGCTTTGGATAGTGGCCAACCGCCGGGTTTCGAGGAGGTTCTCAGATGGCTGTCACACTTCCATGATAAGAACGACACCCTTTGTAAGCTAATATTAATTTAAAATAGTAAAAGCAGTTTTTTTTATTTTTGACGTTTCTATCCTGTCTTCTACCCTTCTCAGATGTTCTTCACTGTCTGAGAGAGAGAGAGAGAAGAATTTTTTTTGTTTCTTTTATTCCATTCGTTTTATAGAAAATCTGGTGGGACTGGTCGCACAGCACACAACTTTCTCTTACCTTCGGTAATCGAAAGTTGTGTTCTGTGCTTGTCAAGCCAGATTTTTTGTGTCTACATATATTTAGTTCCCGACAGTAGGGAAAATTTGAATTCAGATGTAAAATTTATAGGTATGGGAAAATATTTATATTTTGTTACCATGGCAACCAATTCTCCTATCTTTCCTATTAAATACAAGAGTAAAGTGGTCTTCAGAAGATTTCAATGCCAAAATGAGAATATACATTTGAAAGAGCATGTAAAAAATAATTGATTTTTGAATTTTAATCAAAATCGTTAGAGCGAATTTTGAGAAAATCGAAAAAAACTGAAAAAGTACATCAGTAAAGTACTAGTACTCTTTGGCTGATTTTGATTAAAAGCTTATTTTCACGCTCCCGGGGGGTGTTTAACTTATATATAAAATTTCAGCCTCATAGCTCAATTCCTTCATGCTTTAAATTGAACCCAGACACACAGAGAGAGAGAGAGACAGACCATGTCGCGAAAACTACTTTTTTGGATTCAGGGGACCTCAAAACGTGTATATCCATCAAAATCTCGACTTCGAATTTTTGACATGAATCCAATACTTTCTCTCTCTATATATTAACATATATATAAAAGCAAGAGAAAGTAAAAAACAGCCTCTGACTTCATTTAGATATAAATATTTCGAAAATTTTATATATTCATTTATCGTTTCCGTCCGGAGTTTCTTCAATCACCAGTCTCACCGTAGTAGATCTTGATAAGGATTTTTTTTTTTTTTTTTTTTTTTTTTTTATAAAAAAAACATTCACACTTTTTTCTCATTCACACTCACACTCACACACACATTCACACAGTCTTTTCGGCAACTCAGGCCATTTAAGACTTTAGACGATAACCGTTATTTATGAATTTATATATATTAGGGTCCAGGCATTTTTTATTTAAGCCATCTGGTATCCAGATGGCTTAAATAAAATCATCGGACTGCCTGGGGTCCGAACCCGCGACGTTTGGTATATGAGGTTAGCACGCTAACCTCTACGCCATGCCCCGAGGGCCTGATAAGGATTTTATTATCATTAATTGGATGGATTTGCCCTCGGGGCTTGGTGTAGGGGTTAGCGTGCTAACCTCGTATACAAAAAGTCAGGAGCGTATATAAGGGGGGGGGGGGCCGCGCCCCCCCGAAAAAATTTTCTATATACGCCCCTGCAAAAAGTAGAGGGTTCGGACCAAGGGAGGATACAGGGGGGGGGGTAAAGGGGATTGAAACTGCGATTTGAAAAAAAATACTTTTTTCGAAAAAAAATGTATTTTTAATGTAAAATTTTAAAAATTAATTCTTAAAAATTTGATTTGTATTTATATTCTGACAAACAAGTACTGAATGCGCCTTTAAATTACCTAAATTAAGGAAAAAATGTGTGCTGTGCGACCAGTCACTCCAGAATACCCCCCTCCCCCGAGAAACACCTCTGGATCCGCCACTTGTTCGGTCCCCAGGCAATCCGATGATTTGGATACCAAATGACTTAAATAGAAATGCCTGGACCCCCAATAGATATATTAAACATACGATCGTTTAAAGTCTTATATGGCCTAAGTTGCCGAAAAGACTGTGTGAATGTGGGTGTGAATGGGAAAAAAAAGTGTGTGTTAAAAAAAAATATTCCTGAATTTGAATCGTTTATTTCAGAAAGCACCTAAGTGCGCTTTTTTCAACTTTTGGAAAACTAAAAAAAACTGTCTTGGAGCTTAAGTATAGGTCTAGTCTTCTTCAAATATTTTTTTACCAAATCAAAAACCTGCTATTGGAATAATCTATTTAAAAAATTATTATTTTTCCTTTAAGTTTTTGAGTAATTAATTTTTGAAAAAATTGCACTTAGGTGGTTTCTGCAATAAATGAGTGATTTTTTAAAAATTATTATTGAAATTAAGTCAAACCATTAATTTTTACCTGTTTTGGTATCAAAGGTAAGTAACAGACACACTTAAGTAAGTTTTTACTATGCCTAAATCGAAAAATAGAAGTAGACTACACGCTACAAAATGTCTATATACAACGGCGTACACTGTAAAAAAAAATATGAATTTTCATTCATATCTCATAAACTTTGGTGGTTTAATTTTAATAGACCAGGATATGAGCTAAAATTAATATACAAGTATATGAATAAGTATCGCTTTAAAAAAAATATGAATTTTCCTTCTTTTTTCATACATTTTTCGTAGTTTAATTTTAATACACCCAGGATGTGAAATAAAATTAATATAAAAGTTTATGAACAAATTACCAACTTTTTAAACTTATCTTTTTCTTTGTGTGCCGCCAAATTTTGAAATCGTTAAAAGTGCACCGCGACAAGTTGAGAATCCCGGGTCTAAACGTTCTCAAATAACTCGACTACCTCAAGGAATTTTTATTAATATTATTTTATAATTATTTTAAGGAAACTTGAAATTATTCTTTTAAAATTTATTTCACAAATCTAAATTTATTAAATTCTGGTTTGAAATTCGCGCTCTAAACTATTTAAATATTTATGAAGTATATTAAAATCATACTAATTAAATAATTTTTATAAAGTAATTCAACTAAATAGCTATAGAAATTAAAATTAAAATTAACAATTTCACCAAAATAATTAATTTTAAAATATACAAGAAATTGGTTAGGTTGGCACCAGGTTGGCACCAAATTCTGTTTTTGAAGTAGCTGATTTAATGCATAGATAATTGTAAGTGTATTATTATTTAAAATGAAATATAAATATTTAATCAATATATTGAAATAGGAACATTTTACTAACAAAATCGTAAGTATTGAATTTGAATTTTTTCATTGAAATTTTTTTTTTCTCAATTTCAAATAAATTATTGTTTGTCATTTTTCAGGTGAGGTTAGTTAATACTCCAGCCAGGGAATAAACTCCAAACTGCAATGAAAATGTAACTCTTTATTTCTTCTCAAAGAAGATGAAAATCGACATATTTTTTGTATTAAATAATTAAAATGATTTGTATTTGTGTTAAATTTACTTGGAAATGTATAAAAATTTATTTTTTGATACAAATTTATTATTTTAATAGTTTAATTTGTTTTATTATTTAGTAAAATTGTATATTTTAATATAATATAATTTTTTTTTAACAAATAAAAAATAAAATAAATAAAAAAAACTATTATTTCACCTAGACCACTCACTTTCCCTCAAAACTATAAACTCGTAAGGACTTTAATTTTTGTTTATTAAAGCTTTTGTGGTTTGAAATATTATTATTAAGAGAATTTTTAATTATAGACCACATATTTGTATTAAATATTTATTAAAAATATATATATTTGTACAGTATTTATATATTTTTAATAAATATTTAATACAAATATGTGGTCTATAATTAAAAGTTCTCCTACTTTCATTTTTCACAAAAAAGTATATTATTTCTCATAAACCCGTAATTTAAATTTCATATACCAAAAATGAATTTATTCATATACCCGAAAATGAATTTTTTCATATACCCGTAATTTAAATTTCATATTCCAAAAATGAATTTATTCATATACCCGAAAATGAATTTTTTCACATACCTGAATATGAAAATTCATTTTTGGTATATGACCTTTCTCATATACCCAAAATGAATATTCATAAACAGTTTGTGTAACAGACTTCCTACACATGTGTATGAATATGGCTCGAAAATTTTTAACAGTGTATATACAGAGACGTACTGCAGTCCTTTGAGTCTAGCATTCCGAATAATGTTCCGTTTGTATTTTTCTTCGTGCACAACTTCACGCCTACGCCTGGGAATAGGTTCATCATCTGAACTATCCGACATGGCTTAAGAATTATTTAATGTAATAATAAACAACAAAATAACACCTAATTTTCACCGAAAACTCACGAAAACTAACTACTCAGTGTTAGGTAACCTTTGAATCAAACCAGCGAGTCACAAAACACGTCAAAACACGTGATGTCTACAGGGCACGAGTGAAATTTACCGCAGAAAGAACCTAAGCGACGGCGCTTGGGTTCTTTCTGAAACAAACGGATTATTTTCAAGGCTGCCAAATAGCATTGCTGATGAGGAACATTGGTTATTTCGGCACTAAAAGATGTATTTACCTTTAAATTGTACATTAGCACCAAAAACACATTTTTTGAAATTTTGTCCCTTAGGTGCTTTCTGAAATAAACGATTCAATTGTCATCAATTATAGAAGTTAAAAAAGTTGAGAAAAAACTTTTAGAAATTTTCTTCTAATCAAACAGTGACCTTAAAGTGTCAGGAAGAAAACTGGATTGCTGTTTTTGAGATTAAAGAGATCAAATTCCAAATCGGAGGAAGGGAAACCTCTGAGCTTTTTTCACTCATACTTCTTCTGTTGTTTTATTATTTTAAAACAAGAGGATATTTTAATTTCGAATCTCAAATGACGTAAGCTTTGTCATTGTTTATTTTGTCTCTAGTCCTTGAGTAGGTCGTTAGGTATTATGTGTATCAATATTTTTCTTACGGATGGACGAGCCCAAAAATCATACATATTCATACGTGAATTAATCCTTAAAACGGATAGGGCTTACAAATCCAATCAAATTACAATGAATTAATTAAATACTGTAGATGAAGTGAGGAGGGGAGGGGAGGAGGAGGGGGGATTTTAATTAAAATTAGTCTTATCAAAAAGTAAAGGTTTCAATCGAGTTATCAAATCAAATAATGATTTTTTTTTTTTACTTTCTCTCATATGTATGTTTATATTGATTGAGAGATCTTGTCAATTGGTGCCCCCGGGGGGGGTGGGGGGGTGGGGGTGCCCCTCCTCTCCCCCCCGCGGGGGGCCGCCCCCCCCGCCGGGCCGTTTTTTTTTTTTTGCGCGGTGGGGGGGAAGACCGGATTAATAAATAAAAAGGGGGTGTTGTGTGTGGGGGGGGGGGGGGGGGGGGGGGGGGGGGGGGGGGGGGGGGGGGGGGGGGGGGGAAATTTGATGTCGAGATTTTGATAGAAATACACGTTTTGAGGGTCGTGATTCCAAAAAAGTGGGTCCCGCAAAATACCGGTGAACAAAATAGCTCAAAAACAAAAAGCGCGAAAGTAGGTACAGTGAGGGACAATATTAAGTCCCACCCAGGGCGGCAGACAGACTTTACGGGACCCGGGGCTCACAAACCCCCAAAAAAAAAAAAAACTAAAGAAAACTAAGAAAAGCTAAGAGAAAGTAAAAATACATAGCTAACATTGAATCAAGCATTTTTTCTTAAAACTCGTTCGTCGTTAGCGTAAAAATGGGATATATCTAAAAAAATGATTTTTCTTGAATATCTCACAGACTACAAACACTTTCGCCCTTACATTGTGGGGGTTTAAATTAGTAGCATTTTTGCCCTCTTCTCATCCTGGCTGGAATACATCGAGTTGCAAATAACCCAAAAAGCAGTTGAATTAAATGATTTATTTAAGCCGATATCCTTTGGCTATTAAATGATCAATATTATCATTATCTACTTGTGGAAAATAAATAATAATAAAAAATTATTTTCACTTTTTTTTTTTAAATTTCATATTAAAATATGGGGAATGACTTCCCCGAGACTTTCTCGTATATTCTTTTGGAATTACGTCTGGGTGTGTGTGTGAACACGATTGCTTAAAAACCAAAGCAGCTAGATCGATGAAATTTGGTATATGCTCCTTACACTAAAATTGTAGATTTCTAACAACTTTTGGAGTAAATACGTCACTTGGAAGTAGTACTTTACCTAATAAGTTTTTTCAGAAATTTTGAAATTTTCAATTTCTTTGTTATATTATGATAAAATACTCAATTTTAAAAAGTATTTGTAGTTATAATAAAATTTTTTCCGCAGGGTGGAAAACTTAGGTAATCAAAAGAAAGGGCGGCAAAAATTTCGCGATAGATAAATAGTTACCATGTTAATGAAATACAAATATTTTTTTTTTATTTGTTTTAAAGTATTTTTCAAGACCCGTGACCCTTAGGTCAGAGAGAAGACATTAGCTTCTCGTGCTTAGGGTTCCGGGTTCGCATTCCGTCCCAAGCTAGAAAAATTTATTTCATTTGAATTGGCTACCAATCATTTGAAATAAATAGGGGTGGGGTCTAAATGGTCTTAGATGCCGAAAAAGATCTTAAGGGGGTTCAGGAGCGACGTCTAAACGTACTTAAAAAAACTAGACTATTATAAGGAATTTTTCAATGCGGTTTTTTTTTTAATGACTTATTAAAAAATTATCGTAATTAATTTTTTTGTTATCAAGCAAATACAAAAAAACAATCTGTCCCAATAATCTTTTAATTTTTTTTTTAAATTTAAAAATGAATTTATTGTTATTATTAATCACATATTAATTAAGAAATTTTTAAAATAAGCTTAGATGATTTATTTAAAAACCAACTGTCAAATTAGTTCAGCATTCTTGCAATAGATGGCAGGCTAGTCTAACAGCTGATCCCTTAGCTTATATCTGGCCTATATTTATATATTTTTATGCTTTTATAAAAGATACATAATATATAATAACATTTATAAAGTATTTATTGTTAAAAGATCAATGAAAATCAACCAAATGCATTAAATATTATTAGCTACCGTTCCGACCTCTCTTGGCAAATTTTTGAATTACTTGATTTTTTGGGCATACTTTTATGACACACTACGCCATCTTATCGGGAAAAACATGCGTAACTACTTCGCTCCCGTTTCCCCTTAAAACAAATTTAAAAAAAGCCTTTTTTGGCATCTGCGACTATTTAGTTCCCATCCCTATTTATTTCAATTGATTAGTATCCATTTCATCTGGGACGGGATGCGAACCCTTGACCTATGGCACCAGAGGAATACAAATATTTTCCTATGCTAATTTTGTATTCTAATTACTGTCGGGAGGCCTAAATATATGTCGACACAAAAATCTGACAAAAACTTTTATTTGCCAAAAGTAAGAGAAAGTTGTGTGCTGTGCGTCGAGTCCCTCCAGATTTTTTATATTTAAAAAATTAATCTGCTCTCTCTAAGGACCAAGAGGTTAGAGGGGTGGGTCATTGCCTATATTGATAATCATAATAGGAATGTGGGTTCGGATCTGAAAATTTATTGAATGCCTCTATTTAATTACTCTTTGGATAACAACAATCAATATTCATTGGGAATGTTATTTGTTCAACAATTCTGACGAAGGAGGCGTTTGTTTTTCAAAACATCTCCTATATACTGTGGCACATCAATAAACAATCCATTAATTAATTGTACTCTTTAAAAGGAGATCTTAAGAGCCTTCTTCCATCGTTTAGAATTAATTAAATACTCCGGATGTTTGCCGTTGAAAACAAAATCATTTTCCATTCCCAAGATAAACAATAGTACAAAAACAAAATTATTATGCGTATTTTTTTGTTTACCTAAAAATTTTTGATGCGTAATTTTATTAAATAATAGATAGTAAAATTTCCATAGTGGATTTAATAAATATTTGTAGGTGTACTATGTTTATAAATTTTATTGAGAGTTTTTCTATTCTTATCTTCCGCCTTTTGCTTAAATTGAGTCTAAAGTCCGGTAGTTAGGCAGCCCAAATGGCACACGCTCACTAAACTATTTTACTTTTTATTACCTCTATATATGTTAATATATAGAGAAAGAAAGTATTGGATCCATGTCAAAAATTCGATGTCGAGATGGGAACAAAATATCTCAAGAACGAAAAGAGCTATAAGGTTGAAATTTTATATTTACGGGGCTACGGGTGGTTACGCATGTTTTTTCAGAAAAGAGGGCGTTGTGTGTCATAAAAGTATGTCCAAAAAATCAAGTAATTCAAAAATTTGCCAAGAGATGTCAGAATGGTAGCTAATAATATTTAATGCATTTGGTTGATTTTCATTGATCTTTTAACAATAAATACTTTATAAATGTTATTATATATTATGTATTTTTTATTATAGTATATGATTTTATAAAAATATATAAATATAGGCCAGATATAGGCTAATACTATATCTGTCTGTTAGACTAGCCTGCCATCTATTGCAAGAATGCTGAACTAATTTGACAGTTGAATTTTAAATAAATCATCTAAGCTTATTTTAAAAATTTCTTAATTAATATGTGATTAATAATAACAATAAATTCATTTTTAAATTTTAAAAAAATTAAAGATTATTGGGACAGATTGTTTTTTGTATTTGCTTGATAACAAAAAAATTAATTACGATAATTTTTTAATAAGTCATTAAACAAATTATAGCTCGATGTCCCAATAATCTCTTATGAATTTAATTCATTAAAAAAAAACCGCATTGAAAAATTCCTTATAATAGTCTAGTTTTTTTATTTTTTTAAGTACGTTTAGACGTCGCTCCTGAATCCCCTTTAACTTTGATGGCCAGTCACATCATATTTTTTAAATTAGGTTATTTTTTATTAAATTTTTTTTTTTTAATTTTCCCCCTTGACTACTAAAGCCATTTAGGAGTTTATTGTTTTTATTATTTGTAAATTATGCTCTGCTACACCAGAGAACTTCACATGAATGGTATATCCAGTACTTTTAATTGACCCGGAGAATTGAGACACTATTTTATATTAGAAATCCGATGAGATAAGGAAAGCAACCTAAGTCCAAATCTAAGAGAGAGGAACATTCCGATCTCGAGGTCTGCCTTTCTTCGCATAAGTTATGACCACTCTACGTGACTTGAGTCACATGGGTCCAAACTGGCCTAAAGGAATTTAAATAAAATTAACACCAAAATTCAAAAGATAATTTTAATAAAGCCTATTATTATATTTTGTTTTGTAAAATTAAAGCATACATATATTATCTTTTATAAAGATAATAAGTGTCATTGCTCCTAAATAAATAATATTGATCACACAAAGCAACAACACGTGATATAAAGCTGCCCTGATTAAGGCTGAAAGACACGAAAAAAATAAATTTTCTACTGTTCTAATTAATCCCCAATAATTTGTTTCACAAATTCATTTGTTTATATTACATGTTTTTTAATGACACCTGTATTTTTTTTTTTCTTTCCAAAATTAACGAAAAATGCCGTTTTCTTCTGTGATTATTTCAAAAACTATTCAGTTTTCGGAAAAATGTCAAAGAATAAAAACTCTTTAAAATTTAGTATTTTATCATAATATAAAAAAGAAATTGAAAATTTCAAAATTTTTGAAAAAACTTATTAGGCACTTTCAAGTGACGTATTTATTCCAAAAGTTGATAGAAGTCGAGATTGAAAATTTGTTATAGCTGTAGTATTATGTTCAAGATGATAAGGAATAAATCCTAAAGAAGAATGCAGCCAAATTTATTTCATTTAATTTTAATAAAAATTCTTAATCACTTGCAGACGTTTCGGTTCGGGCATTGCCTAAGTATCGTCCTACACCTATGTACTAGGCTCTATTTCCTGCCACTACACAAAGATATTTTGAGATTATATTCAACTATTTTTATATCATAATATTAATTTGCTCTATTTTGTATTCATATTGTTTTTTTTTTTGTAAAATTTTATGTATTGTATTATAGGGATAGCCTTTGGCGACATTAACTAAAATAAATTCAGTTAAGCTTCAATAAATTCAGTTAAATTCATCTTTCACATTCATTCTGTCCAAAATTAAACATTCACCCAGGTCTATTCTCTAAAAGCAGACGTTAAAATTTAAAATAAACAAATGGGTGTTAAAAAGCAATGTAACAACAATCAGCGTTAAAAAATGCTATTCAAAATCACTTCCTTGCCTTTTGAAGCTATTCTGTGAACACAAATTTAAAGCCAAAGAGTTAACATTTAGTAAATAGTGTTACAAATTAATGCCATGTCTAGGGGTGGCTTTAAAGTCTTAACGTCGTGTTTAAAACAAACATGGCGCCCTTAACCTAAAAAGTAAGGTAGGCTTTGAAATAAAAGCAACATGTTAACGTCGATGTTAAAATTTTGTTTAGAGAATAGCATTTTTTTAACGCTGATTTCTATATTACTTTTTAACACCCATTTGTTTATTTTAAATTTTAACGTCTGTTTTTAGAGAAAAGACCTGATTAAAGCTAAGAATACCAATTTGACCTTATAGACCTGATTATTCTAAATTATTCAGCAAAAAATACAAAAGTATTTAATAAAATTTCCACGTTCTTTTTTTTTTTCTCCCATCAAATGATGATGATAAATAACAAAATATTCATTTATATAATATGATTCACCTGCTTTAAATATTTTCGAAACCTGTTTTTATTTTAAATAATTAAATTTCAGTTGAGTGGGTCTAGGTATTCAATGTTGTGTTTTGAAATTGAATAAAAACGAACGTAAACAAGTTTTGTTGCAATGTGTGTGTCACCTCCTTCTTCTCTTCTAATTTTATCTCCGGTGTTTTTCTTAATCAAATAAATTAATTTAATCTCTTTTTTTTTTTTCAAGGTTGAATTTTCTATTTATAAATACCCTACGTATTTCTTTTTTTAATTCTTCTTCCTTTTTGAATGTTAAAATTAGATGTAAGTTGGTATTTATTTTTACTAAAGAATTTTTTAAACACTTCTCGGCTTCCTTATAATAATTTTAAATAGATTTCTTTTTTAAAACTCTAAATATTATAGTCAGGGCCGCAGACAGGGGGGGCAGGGGGAGCTTATCCCGGGGCCCGGCCCTCCGAGGGGCCCGGGCCCATTGCGTTCCCACCTTAAAATTTTCAATTAAAAAAAATCATTTTCTTGAAATTTTTTCCCTCAAGGGGCCCGGGCCCTTTAAGCTCAAATCCTAAAATTTCAATTCAAAAACATATCATTTTCTTGAAATTTTTTTCTTCAGGGGGCCCGGGCCTTTTAACCTCAAATCAAGTTTGATCTTTTCACGACTCAGGATAGCTAAAAACGCAGATTTCAGTGGCTAATTTTCAAAAAATTTTCCATCCCCCCAGATTTCCCCCGAATTTCTCTGTCCGGATCTGGCCTCGATAAATTATTGTAACTCTTTGGTTAGGAAATTTTGAAAAAATTTTAAATAACTTTATTTAAATAAATATTTTAAGCTAGGTATAACTATTTCAAAAGTTGTCTCAAAAACTGTGTAAAAAATTGTTGGCATGAAGACCACAATAGCCTTTTACATACTAAAAAAAAAACTAAGTTTTTTTTTTTTTGGGGGGGGGCGTATTACTAAGTAGCCCCGGGGCCTGTCAAGTCTGTCTGCGGCCCTGATTATAGTCAAATAGAAAAGTAGGCAGCAGGAATTAGGGGAATTTTTCTGTCGACGTTTCGGTAGCGAAACGAAACCCTTCTTCCGGGCCTAAAAAAATACTTGGAGTTGAGAGACTCAATTGGCAATGGAATAGAAATTTGAAATTTTTTTCTCTATCCCATCTGTTTGTACAGTGAGCGCCACAATTAAGTCCCCACCTGATAGCTTAAGAATATGATATAGTATATGGTAAATGGTGAAAATAAAACTAAAAATTTGAATGCTAAAATTCCTTATTATAATTTAGTAGTGACCTATCATAGTTTATAATTGTATTAAGTTAATAATTTAATTACCAAAAAAAATAATAAATGAATGACTTTTGACTTTAGCAGTTTTTCACGTAATATAGAACTGGCAACATTGCATTCATCAACTATCTATTTTAAATCTTAAACGCCTTAAATTTTATTTTATTTAATATATTACAATGATTATTGCAAATCAGTTTAAACACAATGGACGATTTGCGAGAAAAAATATCGTAAAATGGAAAAAAAATGTAACTGACAGCTAGAAAAGAGAATTATTTTATGCGACGTTGCCAGGCTGGTCTGACTCTCGAGACTTGCTTATTTTTAAATATTGGCGACTGTCATTTTGGGGAATTTTTTGACTTTCTTGTTAAAATATCTTTAAAAGCGGACGGCAGAAACTTTTGATTTTATTTTTAACATATTCCTCGGAAGTGAATTAATAAAATGTAAGTTTTTTTGTTTTTGTATCTGATGCAGAGGTGGCTATATAATTCGATATGTGTGGGTTTCGTCGTTATTCCCCATAGGCTACATGTTAAATTTCAATTTTTAAAAAATTAATTACACGATAACCCTGCGTCAGATCTGCTTCAAAATTTTATTTTATACGTATTTGATAGTGATTAATAACACATTAAAAAATTAGCTTTTAATATGATAAAGTGCTTTAATGTCCGAAAAACCTTAATTGAAAATTTTCAAGATATTCAAGAATTGAAATTCAAAGGATGCAAATTAAGACAAAAAACTTTTTTTTAATTCCAGGTAGTGAATCGCCCTCTTTCGGGAGTCCATCAAATTTCGGCCTAAACAAGATGCCACCTTTGGGCCGGACTGGAACGGAACACTCGGTTCCCGATGGAACTCTCTCACCTCGGATCCCAGAACTCCCAAACGAGATCAGCGCCCCTTATGAAGTACCTCAATTCCCTATCGAACAGATTGAAAAGAAACTTGCCATTCAGAGACAGATCTCTAGCAGGTAAGCCAGCCATTCACTCGTCATTTCTTGCTTTTAATAACAAATAAATTAAAACTTTTACTTAAAAACAAAACGTTCTTTTTTACTAAATCATTTTTTTTTTCTATTCAAATGGTTTGTTGATTAATTTTATAAAAGAATTTAAATAAATATGGTTTGATTAGAACTAGAAACAAAATTGAGTTTTTCATAGTGAATTTTTGGGAATACGAATTACAAACATATTGTTAGGCATAAAACCAAAAGCTGTTATTATTTATAACAAATATTAGAAATTATTTCTTGAATTTAGAAAAATTTCATTGGTAATCAAGCGAGTTATTATGAAAAATAAAACAGGGTTTCCAATTTTGCACCTTCTCCTCTAATAGTTAATTGTACGAGATTACAAATTTTGTATAATCAATTTGCTCTTTTGATTTTTATTTCGTTCTCGTAATTGACTCTCATGTTTATTCTCTTAATTTCCAAGTCAACAGATAAAATCTTTGCATGAAATTATTATTTATTTACAGTTTTGTACTTGGTTCTCCACCCTCACTTTAATAACATATTTATTTAAACTTCTTTTTTTCTGAATTGAAATTTTATAATTTCTTCTACTTTTATCTATTAATTGATTTTCTTTAACTAACATTAATTAAGTAATTGAAATTTCCAAGTTCTGTCTTTATACAGTAACAATACATTAAATTTCATGTTTTAAATATCCCATGTATTAATTTAGTCTCCGATGGCAAATCAACAATATTTTAACAAAAAATTGTGGTTTATTTGTAAAAATTACAACGTTTTGACCAATCATTCTGTGGCCTTCTTCAGGTACAATTCAGCTAAGATTACAAAGGTTGTTACATCTGTGACAATCTCAATTGAATTGAGTTTGAAAATGAATATATTTTGTAATTCTTTTATGTTTGTATGGACTGAAAACAAAAAAAAAAATTTTTTGTTGACCTGTGTTATTTATCGATATGTTAGTATTTGATAGGAAGATATTGCTGGCTAAGTTCAATTATTACCCAACGATTTTGGGAGAAGGGATTATGACATGTGCTTCTAGGCCTATATATCCTATTTGTATGCCCCTATAAGGGAGGGTTTTGGTTAGTAGGCGTATTGCTGACAAGGGAGAAGAAACCATATTATTTGTCGCAGGACAATGTAACAATTAATAACATGCAAGAAACACATGAAATTTTATTTTATTATCTACCACTCTAAAAGGTCAAACGATTGCTGATCTCTTTTGACCTCGATATCATTTTTTATTTAATTTAACATACATATTCCTTATTCAAAATACATAAGTAATATTGATATATCTAAAATAGTTTTTTATTTTTATCATTTTGATGAAGAGCGAGTGATACAAGGTCAAATGCAAGTATAATAATTTTGAAAGAACTTTAACAATAATGATCGGAATAGTTTTAGGGAAATTTGGGCTTGTAAGGGGAAATGGATATTGAAATAAATAGAGTCTAAATGGTCTTATAAGGACACCGATTTATTTTAAAGTCATAGGATTTGAGGATTAATATCTTGACATCAATTTCCCAAAGCAGTACGATGCACTAATCAAAAACACCCGAGAAAATCGACTTTGAAGATTTCCCAGTTTTATATTTTTTTTTATTTTGCCCGTTTGGCCGGTGGCCATTGGGCTAAAAAGTTTACAAAAGAAATACAGTAAAAATACAAAAATAAGCCATGCACTACAATAATAAAAAAAATCTCAATACAATACCAAAACAAAATAAAAACAATATAAATACAATATTAAAACAATGAAATAACAGCAATCCCAGTTCTATAAGTTTGAATAATTTTGTCAACAGTGGCAGGTAGCCGAGCTGGTAAGAGCTCCAGTGTTGTAAACAAGAAGGCTCTAGTTCGATTCTTGTTGGGGACATTTTTTATTTTTTATTTTATTTTACTTGAGATTAAATGAAATTAAGGAACAAAAAACAGCGAAATAAACAAAAATCCGATTCCTAATCCTGGAATCTTTTGAATGAATAATTCATAGGCGTAGCCACGGGGAGGGGGGGGGATTTGGGGGTTCAAACCCCCCCCCCCATTGGACCCAAGCCATGACTAGATATTTAAGCTCTATAATACAAAACACTTTCACTCTCTATATATTTCATATATAGGGTAAGAGAAAGTAAAATATAATAATTTTCTCTAGCTTAAAAAAAAGAAATTAAATAAAACGCAAAAAATTCAAGAAAATTCTGAATTTTTTCATCGAAAAGAATTGATTTTTGTCTTGCTTTATAAAAAATTAAAGCCGCTTAAAAATTAGGAGGGTTCTATTTTTTATTGCCTGAAATGAGTTGAATGAAAAATTGAGGCACTTATTTAAGAAAGGGCGGGCCCGAGCCAGCTCGAGGAAAGGGGCGGAGTGGCCAGCCATATATTTCTTTAGACGCGCTATACTGCCCTATTAGTCGGGGGGGGGGGGAAGAGAAATCATTCTGAACCCCCCCCCCATAAAAAATTTCTGGCTACGCCTATGGAATAATTTCTCCTAATTAATCTTTATCAAAACTTTACTCAGTCTTATGGCCATTCTACACGAGCGTTTTTGAAGCGTTAGAAACGCTCGAACGCCAGCCAGCTAACGCGTTCAAAACGCCCGTGAAGAAGCTCTCATTTAAACCCCTTAGTTCAGTTTGACTCGCGTTTTTGTAGCGTTCAAAACGCTTATGTAGAATGAGCCTTAATTCTTGACAGGTGTCAAAATAATAAAAACCTGTCAAGAATCAAGATTGAGTAAAAAACATCTAGTTTTGATAAAGATTAAGATTCACCAGTCCGACATCCTCCAATCAATTATCCTTTTTTTTTTTTTGACAATTTTGCTTAACAAAATTTAATACGTTTTTTTATTTAAATTAAAAAAAAATATTGATTTGCCATCGATTAGTCAATTTTTTATTTTATTTTATAAATTTCCCTTTTGTGTAAATATTAAGAAGAGGTGATGAATATGACAAAGGCTTTTTGATATTGAGGAGCCGATTGGTCTTGCAGGGTCGCCGTGCGCAGCCCTTTGCCTTCACGATGCCAAAGCCCTTGGCTCAGGTAGCACACTGCACTCTCTTTTGTGTCGGTTTTGGTCTTGCTTGGTTTTTGGGTAGTCGTTGCTCTTACTTGTTACTTTAAGGCATTCATTTCTAGATTTTATTATAAAATTAAGATATAATAATAAAATTAATATAAAATAATACTAATCTTAATTAAATATGTAGTTATGTATTTTCGCTTCACTAAGGCCTGGTTAGAGGATGCAACTTTCTTATTCCCTGGTGTATAGCCTACTACATTTCCAGGATGGAAGTTTAATACTGAGATAGAAGTTCTATCACACTGACAAACTTCACTTGTTAAAATATTTATTTTCGTTATTCGAGCTGAAAATATTTAGTCTCTTTCTTGCGCGTCTCGAAAGACCGTTAGAAGACGATTGACTACCGAGTTACTCTAGGCGGCAAGAGATGGCGTTAGTTTTTCCCATAGGAAAACAAGGGATTTATTCCATATCATTTGAAAGATTCCAGCTAATTAATTAAGGGCAGAAAATTAATTATTTTTTAACACAATGATTACTAATTTAATTATCTATAAGTTATAGAGCGAATTTTTTAAAAATATCTTTTATTTAATGCGATTAATCTAAAAAAAAAATTTATTTTTTCGAAAATCAAAAAAAGGGCTTCTATAAGTTGTAGATATTTTAAATACCTTTAATTAAAAAAAAATTTGAGGTCGATAGCTTCAAAATTGTGCCCGCTGGAATCTCCCAAAATTAGCACCCCGAGACGCGCACCTTAACTATTATAAACCCTCAAATTTTAAGAAAAATATTACAAGGTATCTATATCTGAAATTTTAATAATCTTGCCCTGTTTCAATCTAAATTTAATTATTTCATTCACTTTAAAGAAATCCATATATCGAGTAAATTAATTATTAATGAACAACGTCATTTAAATTAAAATTTCAAAAAACATTAACGCATTCAATGTTTTTATTCATACCGGCAAGCGAATAAATCCGTGTAATTTAATGTTTAAAATTAATGAACTAAACATACATACATACACATTTTATAGCTATTTTATTATAAATATTTGCAAATCAAAGCAGTTGAAAAAAAAATTAATTATTATATCTTTTAATCTTTTAATCTTTTTTTTTTTTTTGTTATAATTTAAAGTTGATTTAAAATTCCAATAAAATTTTATGATAATATATTCTTGCATTGGAATGTTCAACTTAATTAATCAACGTTATTTTTGGCGATCTATTAGTAAAAAAAAGAAAATTTTTAAATATTAGGATTTTAGAGAAGATGCCAAAATTTGATATGAGTAAATCAAAAGATTTGGTCTAGTGGATGCTGAGTAACCCTTGGGTTTTTTGGCATTTCTGGGGTCCTTTTGACATGAAACGTAAAGATAGCTAAAAAAAAAAAAAAAAATTATAAAAGCGAGCGAGTAAAACATCGAAATTTTAGGAATTTTAAAGAAATTAATTATATAATTAGCTGTTAATTGTCAGCTGCCCACACATCTAACCAGGAAGTTATTAAAAATTAAAATTTTTCATCGAATAACTTCTCAGATGTGAATGCATTCATTTCATTGGAAAAATAAAAAATATTTTAGAACAAGAGTAGGAAATATTTTTTTTTTTTTTTTAATAAAAGGCATATTAATTTTTAAAAATATTTTCACTAAAGACAGCTCTATATTTTATTTATTTCCTTTGAAGGCAAGGGCGGATACAGGGGGGTAATTACCCCCTTCCCGAGATTTGAAAAAATCTTTTTTTCGTAAAAAAAAATTATTTTTAATGTAAAATT
Source organism: Euborellia annulipes (assembly GCA_023213315.1). Lineage (NCBI taxonomy): Eukaryota > Metazoa > Arthropoda > Insecta > Dermaptera > Anisolabididae > Euborellia > Euborellia annulipes. Next base: position 21,514 of record JAKCPI010003984.1, read on the forward strand.
TAAAAAATTAATACTTAAAAATTTGATTTGTATTTATATTCTGGCAAACAAGTACAGAATGTGCCTTTAATTTACCGAAATTAGAAAAATTGTGTGTGTGCAACCATCACACCCGGGGGCGGATTAAGGGGGGGGGGGGCGAGGGGGGCGATCGCCCCCCCCCCCCGAGAAGAAATTCACAAAGTTAAAAAAAACTAGTAATCTAAAGAAATTATGATTTCCGCTCTTTAGTTTCAATTGAATTTGTTACCAATCAATTTAAATAAATAGGAAAGGGGTCTAAATGGCCATAGATGCCGTCAAAGTCCTTAAATAAAAAAAAATAAAAAAATAAAAAAATCCGCCCCCCCCCCGACAAAATGGCATTAATCCGCCACTGATCACACCAGATTACCTCCCCAGAGAAACACCTCTGCATCTGGCACTGTTTGAAGGAGGTAGGGGATATTTGTTAATTTTTAAGGATGCTGAATCATTTGAGGATGAAGTGACAATATTAATCTGATTGATAGTTTCTTGGTGATAAACTTGCAAGAAATCTTAATTTAATGTAGACTTGGTTACTTGCCATTTATGGGAGATTGGATCCTCATAAAAGCAATAAAACTCCATTTGAAAAATTTTATTATAATTTAAGTACTTCGACCGCTTGGGGCCTGGCAACGGAGAAGAGCAACAATCGTTGCAGTTAAGCAATGGCAAGCACGGCGAAAGCTCGGGATTGGTGACCCCGAGCAATCAGCGAGTGGAACGTCCCCCAGTAGCCATCGGTACAATGTGTATAAAATGTAATGAATAAAATTCTAACCCCTAATGGCCGCTGTAGCCGGATAGGATTTAAAATAAAAAAATAAAAATAAAATAAAAGAGTACTTTGGCTAAAAACATTAAAAAAAGTGAGAGATAATCTTCACCCTCAGACTTTCAAGTCTAACCTCCACAGGCATCTTCTCAGTTCCCGCAGTTGAGTTTTCCCTTTTTCTTTTTCCCTTTTTTTTTTTTTTTTTTTCTTGCTGTGTGTTTTTTGGTTTTTTTGGTGGGTTTGGGCTTTTCCCCCCCTTTTAAAAAAAAAAAAAAAAAAAAAGATTTGGAATAAAGGGATTGCGGGAAATATCAAAAAACATTTATATATATAATTTTATTCATTTTTGCTTTCTCTTACCTATATATGCAAAATAGACTATAGTGAGAAAGTATTGGATTCATGTCAAAAATTCGAAGTCTAGATTTTGATGGATATATACGTTTTGAAGTTTCCTGAGTCCAAAAAAGTGGTTTTTGCAACATGGTCTGTCTGTCTGTGAGCAAAATATCTCAAGAGTGAAAAGAGTTAGGAGGTTGAAATTTTATATTTAAGTGAGGAACCCTCCCGGCACATGATATCAACATAAAAGTACTAGTACTTTACTGATGCACTTTTTCAGTTTTTTTCGATTTTCTCAAAATCCGCTCTAACGATTTTGATTAAAATTCAAAAATCAATTATTTCTTAGATGCTCTTTTAAATGTATATTCTCATTTTGCTCTCAAAATTGTTTGAAGCACACTTTACTCTTGAACTTCATAGGAAAGTTAGGAGAGTTGCCAAGGAAACAAAATATAAATAACTAGTTGTTTATTGATGGCTGGATATTATGATATGAGGATGTGATATACGGGCAGCCAAGGCAAAAAATAAAATAAGTCTATTTTTTGTCAACGTTTCGAGTGCCGATCGCACTCTTCATCAGGATCTACAATCAGTCAAACAATTTTATTAAAATAGATTATATTTTACACAAAAGTTAACAAAATAAAAATAGTTAAGATACATACAAAAATGATGTCAAGTTGTCAGGTTAGTTCACATGGCAGTGTAGCAACTTATATATTCTCTTGAAAAATTATCTTTATTGTTTTGAGATCGAATGAATTAAAACTTTGCTAATCTTGCCATGTCAACTAACCTGACAACTTGACATCATTTCTGTATGTATCTTAACTATTTTAATTTTGTTAACTCTTATGTAAAATATAATCTAGTATAATAAAATTGTTTGAATGATCGTAGGTCCTGATGAAGAGTGCTATCGGCATTTCGAAACGTCGACAAAAAAATAGACTTTTATTTTATTTTTTCCTTGGCTGCCCGTTTACCATCCTCATATCAATTTTTTTTTTTTTTATTTATTAAAATATAAATATATCTTGAATTTTATCTAATGTAGGCCCTACTGTCGTAAAAACAAATATATATCGACACAAGTGTGACAATCAGAGATCACAATTTTCTTTTACCGAAGGTACCAGTCACACCAGATTTTAAAATTATGAACAGTCAAGTCACTTAAGTATTATAATTGGGAAAAGATGGGGATCTAAAACGGGCTATGAAATTTGATTAATTCTTTTAAGAGTGATATTCTACTTCTCTAATCCCTAATTTTTGAATGCAAGAACAAAATTAATAATAAAATGACATTAAACAAATTTAACAAATAATTAGTAGCCTTTATTTTGTATTTAACAAAAATTTTCCTTCTCTCCGCCAAGGTAGCTCGTTACGTTCAAATGAAATTTTCCTCTTATTAACAACTTTGTTGTTGTTGTTTTTCTTTAAGGAAATTTTTAGAAATTCGTATCTCTTTAAATAAGTACAATTAATGGAATTAAATTTATGTGATAGCTTATATAAATATATCTAAAGAATAACTTATCCAACTTTGATGAAGTTTAGTCAGAAACATCATCTCTTTTAAATGAATTATATAATAATAACAAGTGTCGGGCACACAAAGGGTTTCATATTCTATAAATATAATAAAATCTATACTATTATATAAAGAGAGAGTGTGAGTTTGTTATCTTGTATAACAGAATTTAAATTTTTATTGCCTGGAAGATAGGCAACACAAAAGCCAAATCTTTATTCCATCAGATGATTTTTTTTTTTAATTGTGATTAAAAATTTTTATTAAATATTTAACCTTAAATAATTATTTAAATCCAAAATCTATAATTCGTATTTAGTAGGTGATAATAAATTAAAGCAGATAGATTTTTTGTTTATTAATATTTATTTCCTTTACAATGACATTTCGGTCTTGGATAAACTATCTTCAGAGATTCAACAAACAAAAAAAAAAGTATCTTAAACAAAAATTTCTTTTTTTTTTTTTTTAAATGTCCCACAGAACTCGTTCATTAAAAAATTTAAAGGAAGCAATTGTAAGAAAATTTTAACTTTGGCAATATTTGTGTTTTGAAATATTCACTCTTAGATTTCCACACGCTGTTCAGGGTCACCAATCCCGAAATGGAAACAAGAAATTTTAATTTAATGTAGACGTGGTTACTTGCCATCAATGAGAGTTTAGATCCTCATAAAAATTAAAAAAAAATTAATTTTAATTCATTTGTAATTAAACCTCTGATCTAAAAAGAAAAAATCTGGTTTGACTGTCGCACAGCTTGTGCTTGTCACGCCAGATTTTTTGTGTCGACATATATTTAGTTTCCGCCGATATATTAGAATTCAAGATGTAAAATTTATATACTTGAGGAAATATTTATGTTGTTACCATGGCAACCATTTCTCTTCTTTTCTATGAAGTACAAGAGTAAAGTGTGCTTCAAACAATTTTGAGAGCCAAATGAGAATATACATTTAAAAGAGCATCTAAAAAATAATTGATTTTTGAATTTTAATCAAAATCGTTCAATTCCTTCATGCTTAAAATTGAACACACACACACCCCCCCCCACACAACAGACAGACCATGTTCCAAAAACCACTTTTTTGGATTCAGGGGACCTCAAAACGTGTATATCCATCAAAATCTCGACATCGAATTTTTGACATGAATCCAATGTACATAGGTAAGAGAAAGTAAAAAAGTCAAATGAATAAATAATAAAAGAATCCTTTAACATTCTCTTCATTAATAAATTCATAATTATCATTAATAGACTAATTCATTATTTATTTAAAAGAAAAATATTTATCAAAGCAAAGCTTTGTTGGCAGAACCCAACAAGCAAAACTCTTCTTCAGACTCAGCAGTCATTTATTAGAATTAAGTTAAAATCGCAAACGCATTCGTTTTGTCAAGGTTAGCGGAATATCCTCTTTGTGAAATGGCAGCAATATTTTTGGCCTTTATTTATTTTTGGATTCCAAGAATGATAAAACACCCATAATATTTGAATATCTTTGAGGGTATTAAAATAACAAATTAATTCCTCCACCTGGATTATCACCGGTAAAGTCATATTTAAGATTTTTCGTACATTAAAGCACTTTTAATATGTTATTAATCACTATCATATACGTATAAAATAATTTTTTGAAGCAGATCTGACGCAGGGTTATCGTGTAATTAATTATTAAAAAATCGAAATTTAACATGTAGTCTATGGGGAAGGTCGACTAAACACACACATATCGAATTATCTAGCCACTCCTGAAATAGATAAAAAAACAAAAAAACTTACATTTTATCAATTAACTTTCATAGAATACGTTGAAAATAAAATCAAAAGTTTCTGACGTGGGCTTTTAAAGATATTTTAATTAGAAAGTCGAAAAATTCCCGAAAATGACAGTCGGACATATTTAAAAATAAGGAAATCACTTGACTCAGACCAGTGTGGCAACGTCGCATAAAATAAATCACTTTCACTTACATTTTTTTTCTTTTTACGATATTTTTTCGCCCATTCTGTTTAAAGTGATTTGCGTTACTCATTGTAATATCTATCTTATCTTATCCTATTAAATGAGCAATGTATGTTTATTTGTAAGCACATTAGTTCTCAAAAACGGCTCTAACGATTTGTTTTTTTTTTTTCAAATTTTAAATAAATACTATTTTAGGTACGAAATTGAAATTACCCTAGGTCTCATCTTTGGGAAAATTCGGGTACTAGTACTTTACTTTTTTAGTTTTTTCCAATTTTAGGCCTATATAAAAAATAACAACTCCAGGAACTTATAAATAAAATACAACTGAACACTATACAAGATCAACATAAACAGCTGATAAATGCAATGTTGCCAGGTCTATATTACGTGAAAACTACTCAAGTCAAAAGTCATTCATTTATTATTTTTGGTAATGAAATTATTAGCTTAATACAATTATAAACTATAATAGGTCACGACTAAATTATAATAAAGAATTTTGGAATTCAAATTTTTCACTTTATTAAAAAAAAAAATTTCGATTCTATTATGACTTACGGGGTACTATCCAAAAAAAATGACATGAGAACCATTCAGTTTTTAATTTATTTTTCTTAAAATTGTAGTTTTCCACAGGTAAAATAATTATCTAATTTGAATTGTTTGTTGACGAGAGGATACTTTTCACCGCCATTGTTGTTTAATTAATGTCCGCCGGTTGTGAGTGAAGTTAGGGGATGGAAGGGGGGAAGAGTAGGAGGAACGGGAGGGGTGTGAGGGGGGTTGTTGTTGCTCAACGAGTGGCAAACGCTACTAGCGCCAACTAGCGGCTTAATGTGGAGGGGATGCTGTCGGCTTCGGCATCGATCGCGTTGGCCAGTATTCCGCGGACCATGGAACCCACCTGGGACCATGTTCGGGTTAGCAAGGGATTCTAAACGATGGTGCCGGGACAGTTTGCTTGCTGCTAGGTACTTTACATCCCCTACATTACTATTTAATGGTTTATATTCTACACTCTACATGGCTTCTTATTTTATGTCATTCATTCATTTTATAATCAAATTTTTCACTCACTTCCTGATTGCAAATTTTTCTGCATGAAATAATAAAAAGACTAGATGCAAAACTCACATTCTCCACTAATTTTTGACTTCATGTGTTTTAAAATTAAAAACGTAAACTGACATTCAGCTACAATAGAGGAAAGAAGAAAATTGAACGAGGTTACTTAACTCACATTCTCCAATTTTCTAGCAATCTCTTTACTTTCTCTAACTTATATATGTCAATATATAGAAAGTTAAAAATATGATGTCAGGATTTTGACGGAAATATACGTTTTGAGGGCTTCTCAGTGAATCCCGCAAAATAGTCTTTGTATGTGTGTGTGTGATCAAAATAAAGCAGTAAGAAATCAGCTACGAGGTTGAAATTTTATATTTAAATGAGGAGTGAAAATAATCTTTTGAACAAAATCGGCCAAAAAGTACTAGTACGTTACTGAGGTACTTTTTTTATTTTTTTCGATTTTCTCAAAATTGGCTCTCAACGATTTTGATTATAATTCATAAATCAACTATTTTTTTTAGATGCTCTTTAAAAAGTATCAGTAGAATTTTTCCTAAAAATTGTTTGAAGTACAGTGAGGGTCAATATTAAGTCCCACCCATGCGTTTTCGGATTGTTTATTGTTTTTAAAAGAAAATGCAAATCTTTATTGAAAATTTTCTAGGTGTGAACCTTAAAAATATCCATTAAAAATATATAATATTTTTTTAAAAATAATGAAATAATCACATGTAGAAAACGCATGGGTGGGACTTATTATTGTCCCTCACTGTATACTTTACTGATGTATTTCAGATTTTTCAAATTCATTTTCCGGCTCGTCCTTCCATAGAGCCAATGTTAAATCCCTATGGGGATTTGCAAGTTAATTTCGATTCCCTTTGGAACAATTGAAGGGGTCGGGCGAATATAGTGCTAACCCTCAATTATGACAGACCCGACTTTTCAGCACCATCAATTGTGCAAGAGTCTGTACTATTTGTAAAATTTGTTTCTCAGCCTGGTATTGCCATTAGAATGCTCTGACAGTGTAGCAAACAATCAAAATTCCTATTGGTTTCTGTTTGTTTACAAAGTTTAAAATTGAAATAACTCAGAACTATATATTTGTGGGTTGGCACTATATTCGCCCGACCCCTTCAATTTATACATTTAAAAAAAATTATTTTCCAATTCTAATTAAATTTTCTATTTAGGATTCTCTATTGTGTATAAAATATTCAAATATGAGATTAAAATTTTGAAAAATAACTACAGTAGAGTCCCGTTAATCCGACCTAATTGGGACCGAGGGTCGTTCGGATTATCGGGAAGTACGGATTAACCGGAATTGTAAGCTTGAATTAGTTAATTTTGATAATAAAGTCGAATTTATTTCGTTGTATACCGTGAAACTTGTCGGTGATATTAAACTCTAAATAAATATTTCGTATTTTTTAATAAAATAAAGTTCCTTAAATGTCTAATTTTCATTTATATTCCTCTTAAAAAAAAAAAAAAAAATCGTACGCAAAAAGAGTTCGGATTAACCGGAAGTTCGGATTACCGGGACTCTACTGTATAGTTTATTTCAAGCAGTCAACCCAAGATGCATATATCTCGACACAAACAAATATGGTGTGACAGCACAGCACACGAGATTTTTTGAATTTTTCAGTGCTTATTTTGAAACGCGTTTGTTTTACAATACAAAAATGCCAAAATTAATGACAGAATTGAAGCCTCTCTATTGAACCAAGCAAAGGTCAAAAATCTTTTCTTATCTTCAGATTTTTATTCTTCCTATTTCCGGTGACTTTTTTTTATGTCGTTAGAGAAGATCCATTTAATATCCTTTAGAATTAATAGAATTGCTTGAAATGAAGTGATGACTTGATTTATCTTTCGATGATTCAATATAAAAATCTCAGCATTTTCTCAACAGTGTAAACAAAAATTGATGCTCCACTCCATCCAGATGGCAATCGAAAGAAATGAATAACAACTGCAGAAATCTTCTCAGCCTGAAGAAGTAGGGGAGAGCGGGGTACTTTGTCACAATTTCCACTTGTGATTTTTTTACCAGGGGAGGTTTGAGCCAAAACAAATATGTAAATAAATGGTGCATACCTTTGTACAAGTTACGTAAAATAATCAGCTTTCTAGTAAATGTCTATGGATTAATTTGTTTTTTCCAAGTATGACAATGACCCATGGCAGGGTAATTTGTCACAAGTTCTTTTAAAGGAAAGATTAGTTCATCCGTTAACATCTTTTTAAATTATTTTATTACAATATTTAAATGAAAGGTTACATTTGTTGAGAAAAGTAGATTTATAGCTGGATAAAGGTTATTAATGAGAAACAGGATGAAGAAAGAAGAGCAGCTAGTATTTGTTTCATTTATTTAAGGCCCATTAAGCTAACGTTTCGGTCCTGATCTGAAGATGGTCTCGACCGAGACCGAAACGTTAGCTTAATGGGCCTTAAATAAATGAAACAAATACTAGCTGCTCTTCTTTCTTCATCCTGTTTCTCATTAAGGTTACATTTGTAATTAATTACATAATCGACAATAGTGCAATCATACAATCAAATAAAATGTTACTCAGTAGCCTAGGTGTACAGGCTTAGCCACATGAAATTTTAATCATCCTCATCTGCAATAGATAGGAAAGGAGAGTCTATTAAGGAAACAGTTTCGGCTTTATCTAATTAAAGCCGAAACTGTTTCCTTAACAGAGAGCTTAATTTCGTTGAGACTGATTACCTGGCTCCACTCTCCTTTCCTATCTATTGTTTAAATACAACAGCCACTTTATTCCTTCAAAACATCCTCATCTGCGTCACAATTTTCACAAACATAGAAGAGGGAGCCACGTCCACATTTCTCGTGGGTCCAATCTTTATCCATTTATCCATTGTGGCAAAGTACCCGGCGTGTATTTGTTTTGTTTTCATAACGATTTCATCAACTTAAAACTAACCAAACATTTACTCTAATTCATTAATGTATAGCTAATTAACTAAGGATTAAGATAAAATAATATTCACCTACGTTCAATTGATAGTGACAAAATAAAACAAATTTCCAAACAGCAATTTTGAACAATTAATAACAATAAAACACTCTTAGTCAAGTTCACTGACACCCGACGTGTCTGTGCAGGATGACAGCAAACTTGGGCAACTTGGTTGATTGTAAAATTTCCCTCCCCAACTTGTGACAAAGTACCCCACTCTCCCCTATTTTATTTCAAATTTCCTATACCAATTCCGCGCGCACTTGAGATTATTGAGACATCGAGCTATAAGTTTTTTAATAACTTATTAAAAAATTATCGTAATTAATTTTTTTGTTATCAAGCAAATACAAAAAAACAATCTGTCCCAATAATCTTTAATTTTTTTTTTTAATTTAAAAATGAATGATTATTGTTATTATTAATTACATATTAATTAAGAAATTTTTAAAATAAGCTTAGATGATTTATTTAAAAATCAAATGTCAAATTAGTTCAGCATCCTTGCAATAGATGGCAGGCTAGTCTAACCAACGATATAGTATTAGCCTATATCTGGCCTATATTTATATATTTTTATGCTTTTATAAAAGATACATAACATATAATAACATTTATAAAGTATTTATTGTTAAAAGATCAATGAAAATCAACCAAATGCATTAAATATTATTAGCTACCATTCTGACATCTCTTGGCAAATTTTTGGATTACTTGATATTTGGGCATACTTTTTATGACACACAACGCCATCTTAGCGGGAAAAACATGCGTTACACCTTCGCTCCCGAGCCCCCTTAATTCCCTCAGGCTTTTTTTTCTCACATCCAACTTCTTCGTTTTTATTGAAATAATTATTTTTTTCTGTGGACCATTTTCCAAGAACTCACTGAATCTCATGATTAATGATTAATGTCTTCCTATCTTTTATATCAAAAACACTCTATTACATGAAATTTTGTAACATATATATCATTTTTTTTTCCTTTTTTTTTTTATTCCTCTCTCCGAAATGAGTTGGAAATCTGGTTCAATCTTTGGAATTTACGTGGGCTTAACATCTCTCTTCCCCTCCTTTGCGCTTCCGATTGCTCAACTTGATTAACACATTTCATTTTGTTGCTTGGTTTTTTTTGTTTTTTTTTGTTTTTGTTTAAAACTTAATCATTTACTAATTGTCGATTTTCTTTCTTTCGTCTAACCTTGAACTTAAGAGACAATTATTTTAAGTGAAAAATATAATTTTATTTATTATTATAATCATCATCTATTTAATAAATGAATATTCCAAAACGACGTTTCTCAATTCGGGGGCGAGATAACAACGAATTAAATTTATTCTGGATTGGGGGAGATGGGTGTCCTGCTCTTGCGTGTATTGGAACATTTTATTTTCCTTTGGCAATGCAAAAAAAATTATTTTCTTTTTAATTAATTGAAGAATCACGATATCTTGATCAGAAAAATTGAGCACGGTATCATTTGTGTAAGTCCATTTTTGACGCAAAGTTAGGTGCAAGTTGTACCAATTAATGGAGGCAGAAGCCAAGAATGCTTTTACCAATCAGCTGGAAACGTTTTATGTACCATCTTCAGTCCATTAATTTGTGTATATCTTGCAACATCAGAGGCAGAGGCAGCTAAGAAAAATTGCTATGTTGCAAGATATACCATCTATTGCAATAGTATTGAGACTAAAGCCCGGTAGTTAGGCAGCCTATCTGTGTGAGAAATACAGCATTCAGAGCATTTTTCCTTGCCTGCCTCTGTCTATTTATTGTATTTGAAAGATTTGATCCAATTTCATCTCCTTTTGTGTTTTCTAACCATATTTTAAATAATTGGTGAGATGATCGATGAGGATCACTTAAAAGAAAGCTAATGGGAATAGGCTACTAATTTGACAGATGATACCGATGCTATTTGGAGATCATACTGTCGGCAGGTGGTGGCTTTTTATTAATAGTAAAGGGTAAATTCCTTTATTTCAAGAAACTTAATTGACAAAGGTGTACTTCAATTTAGGTTTCGGTATTTAATTGTCAAAGCCCGAAACGTTTTTTTTTTTTTTTATAATCATACTAAAACAAGAACACCTTGATCAAAAAAATTTCAGAAAATTAAAAACACAAGTTTATTGGTCAAATTCGATATTGTCCCCTTGGCTTCGAATACTCCCCCCCCCCTCGATTGCAATGCACTTATGCCAGCGTCTCTGCCTGAGTGTTTTGTAAAATTAAAGTGCACATTGGTCTGTAATAAATTTTCTTCTACTAAAAAGCCACCACCTCTCAAGTAACATCCAGTAGGATCTCCATATAGGCCTACAATCTTCTCGTTTTCGTAATTTCTGATGCTTTTTTTTAACACCTTATAAATATTATTGCCTATATATAGACAAGTAATTAGAGTGTTTTGTTTGAAGGGTTGCCAAAGACTTGGAAGAGAAACGTTCACACTATGAGCCCTCACTTGGTCCATCCCCTGATGAGGCTGAGCATCCCTTCAAGCTTGAAGAACACGACTTTGTCCCGCACTTCCAGCGAGTCTCTATCAGCGGTGAAGACACCAGCGGGGTAAGTCGATAAATCCTATTAGTAATGAAAATGACAGTCTAGTTATCAACTGTGAGTGTTCCATTCCGGTTTGTTATTAATTACGGAAATCCCTGGGAGGAAGATGTAAGATTGATTTAATTCTGGAAGACGGGCAACCTAAATAACCTCCAGAAACTACGTACAGTTTCTAGGCAATATTAAAATAAATTCTAGGAAGAACTAGGATCTCAAACCAGGATAATTTTCTCTCGATGAAAAACAGATTCCATGTTAAGACGGCCAATAAAAAAAAAAAATAGGATATTTTATGTTTGTCTTGTTAATAATTGTGAAATATTTCAACCTGATTAACTTGGAATTTTTCTAGAAATCTCTTGGTATGAAATGTAAAACATTCAGCCAAAATTTCACCCCGAATTGTAATTTATATAAATTTATATTTCAAAACCAATTTATAGCTGAGATGTTATATTAATATAAAGGCAGAAATGAGAGATGCAGCTAAGGTTATTTTTTCTTTATATGTTTAATTCACACAGCTGATCATTCGGTTCCGTGTTTGAACCATCCTCAGAGCTGGTGAAAAGTCATTATGAAAGTGTCATAGTGGATATTATACATTGTTGAACAACTCTTATATAATAAATATATACACAATATGAGATGACCAGGTACATAATAATGTCAACAATCTATAAAATCCACTATGACACTTTCATAATGACTTTTCATTCGCTCTGAGGATGGTTCAAACACGGAGCCGAAACGTCAGCTGGGTGAATTAAATGAATACCCAGCTGACGTTTCGCCTCCGTGTTTGAACCATCCTCAGAGCTAGTGAAAAGTCATTATAACCTTAGCTGCATCGCTCATTTCTGCCTTCTTATTAATTTATATTTCATTCAAAACGTTCAAAACAAATAAACAATTAAACTAATTAGAGCGAGAAATTGGTTTCGTTCATTATTGATCAAGAAACTCTTTGATGTTTTTCATTATCTAATAATTTTTTTTTTCTTCTATTCGTTAATCGACAACCGACAACTCGTTACTCTCGAATTGATCTTACTTATTATCAGGGGAAGGGCAGGGTCCTGATGGAAATACTCGTTTTGACCCTAATTCAAATAAAAGTGGGTCTCTCAAAATGGTCTTTCGGGGTGAGTGTTCACATCTATTTCGACACAAAAATAACCCCACACAAAAAAAATCTCCTCTGGATCCACCCTTGCTTTCAGCGCATGAATAACTAGTAAGATCAATCCGAACGTAAGGCAATTTCCAAAATATCACTATTCCTTAATAGACAATTTTTTTTTTTTTAATTTTTAGTGTTTAGAATTTCTTATTTTTTCACTTTAATAAAATTTGTATTTATTTTTGACTTCAAAATTTCATTCTATCATTGAATAAAAGGAATAACATGTTTGTTTGGTGCCTGGAAGTTAGGCAACCAAACTTGTTTTCGATAGACCACGGGCAGTTAAATCGAAATTTGCACGTGAATAAGTTGATCATTTTAGTTGTCTATCATCTTCCAGAACTAATTTCTTGCTCAAACTTAAATAAATTTGTCGTTTAGTCAATAAATTCAAAAGAATATTTATTTTCATTCCTTCATTATACTTCTGGTAATTAAATATTTAAAAATTATCTCTTCACTAATCTATAAATCCTCTTTCTCAATATTTCCTAATAGATTTCAATATTTAAACAAGTAAATTGAAAACACATTTATTTATTTAATCAATCAAAAAATAAATAAATTATTAAATGAAGATAAATAAATTTATTAAAGGAATGTTTAGAAAAGAAAAATTTTTTAAATTTTTATCTCTTTTTAATTTATCACAAAAAAAAATAAACTCATTATTTGAATAAATAAATAAATAAATAGTGTATTTTCTAGTGATATTTTTTATTATACCAGTTCGAGGCACATAAATATTTTAATCGAATATCTTTTATATAGTTCACCCTGAATTCAGATTCCAGCCTTGTGACTCCTGGGGGCGAAGCATGTCGTCATCCCTTCCGGAATACCCTAGCTGTCGTTTGTGAGGTATCCTTTATTATTTAAATCCTTAACTATCCTTGTCGATCCTGTTAAGGGGGTTCAGGAGCGACGTCTAAACGTACTTTTAAAAAAACTAGACTATTATAAGGAATTTTTCAATGCGTTTTTTTTTTAAATGAATTAAATCCATAAGAGATTATTGGGACATCGAGCTATAATTTTTTTAATAACTTATAAAAAAAATTAAGGAAATTAATTTTTTTTGTTATCAAGCAAATACAAAAAAACAATCTGTCCCAATAATCTTTAATTTTTTTTAAATTTAAAAATGAATTTATTGTTATTATTAATCACATATTAATTAAGAAATTTTTAAAATAAGCTTAGATGATTTATTTAAAATTCAACTGACAAATTAGTTCAGCATTCTAGCAATAGATGGCAGGCTAGTCTAACAGCTGATATAGTATTAGCCTATATCTGGCCTATATTTTTATGCTTTTATAAAAGATACATAATATATAATAATATTTATAAACTATTTATTGTTAAAAGATCAATCAAAATTAACCAAATGCATTAAATATTATTAGCTACCATTCTGACATCTCTTGGCAAATTTTTGAATTACTTGATTTTTGGGCATACTTTTAATGACACACTACGCCATCTTATCGGGAAAAACATGCGTAACACCTTCGAGTCCTATTCCGCCTTAAAAACGAGAGAAATATTTGGAAAATTTATTTTTTAGAAAAGAATAAAAAATAGATCATATATTATTGTTAAATGGGGTGTATTTATAACTGGATGAAGCGATGGATCCCAACCGGTGTGACCGGTAAAAATAAGGTCTAGTCCTGGAATTATTCAAGTCAATTGTCCGTCTTTACACTTGTAATAACTTATTGAATTTCTTTTCTATTTTATAAAATTTATTATATTAGAATCAGGGATAATAATATTAACTGATCTCCAATTTCCCCGTCTCTTTCTTGTCTGATCTTTTGATCTTTAAACTTTTGATCTCAATTAATTTAAATTTTATACCATCCGATTAATTCTTTTGAGCATATTCAAAAACATTTGATTGGAATTTAGGTCATATGAAATTTTTTTTTTTTTTTTTCTAAAAGCATTTAGATTAAATTTAGTTTTATTAGATTTTACTTGATCTAAAGCCATCAAATTGCAGCCTGAGTCCTCCCTAGTTTTCTACTCAGGCGTCGTAACGGCGTTCAACATATCGATTCCTGTCTCTCAGAGGAAACCACTCTAAACCAAACCAAACCACCTGCTCTCTGCTCCTCTTCTTTATCCCTCGTCTTTCTTTAATAAATGATTGGACATTATTTGATAATGATCTTCAAGGGGAAAGACCAATCTGTTGGACATATTGACAGAAAATAAATAAAATTCTTTTGTAATTCTTCAAATTAAGTTTAGTAGTCAATTTCTTAATCTTTGTTTTTCAAGGGAACAAAGAAAAATATACTGGAATGATCCGGTAAAAACGCGAATTCTTAATAATATTTGTGGATCCAAGAAACAGCTCAAGCAGAATATCATCAATTCTCGAACTTTGCAGAAATTTTATTTGCTGTCGACTGATTGCAATATACATTTTCATATATTTCAGGCCTGATGATGGTCCCATTGAATGACCAAATTTTCTAGATATCTCTATTATAAACAACATGGACATTATCCTGTTGTTGATTCTTTCGATTACTGACTATCTTGGAGGAACATGGCCTTGGATGCTTTGAAGACAGAACGAAGCCATGCATATTCTTCATCTTGTACGTGGAATTGTTGATGATCCTATTTCCCTGTCTCTAATTAATTTTCACGCTCCTTTAACGTCTACTCGCGGCTGATCTTCCACATTCATCAACCAATTATTTCAAAGATCCCCTTTTATAAGAATGTGTGAATTATATAACAATATAGGCCTTTTCTTCCGATCACCTAAATTAATTTATGAGATCTGTAAATATACCGGTAGGTTTGCCGACGAATAGACTAATAAATAGGGTCCGACCGAAACAAGATTTTCAGCCGAACCCGAAACCGAATATTCGGCCTCAATCTTAGCTTTGGCCGAAACCGAAACTTGTATTTCCTATAAAAAATTCATATCATTTTACCTTTTTTTTTTCTACTAATAAACTAAAAATATGTACAGTGAAGGACATTATTATGTCCCACCCATGCTTTTTCTACTTGTGATTATTTCATTGTTAAAAAAATATGTTTTTTAATGGAAACTTTCATGGTTCAAACCTAGAAAATTTCCAATAAAGATTTTCATTTTCTTTTATAAAAACAATGAAATAATCACAAGTAGAAAAAGCATGGGTGGGACATAATATTGACTCTCACTGTACATGAATAATGTATTGGATAATCAATGTTTGTACCATGCCCAGTAAATGGTATATGCTGTTGGGCATGGAATTTAATAAATAAATATAAATAAATAAACTATATATTACAAACAGTCGTCAGCAAATAAAATTTCTGAAAAATAATTTTTTAAAATTATTAAAAAAATCTCCACGCACATCTTGTAAAATTTCATAGTAAACCTTCTAGAATTGATGATTTATATTTGTTAGCGAAATTTGCTTTTGCGGTAATTTTAGATACCGTACGAAATGATCCGATGAAATTAGAAGGATGAAATTTATTCTTAATCCACCAGTTTTATTATGCAGCCTCTCCGTTCGCTGAGAGCCTTTAAAAACGATATTGAATGAATAAAAAACTTTGCAATTTTTTGAAAATATATATTTCCATGTGCAGGTTCCGTTGGAAGATCTTCAACAAGCCTCTCTTCTGCTGATCCAAGCTTTGCATATCCGAGAACGTTATATGCGGCTCTCAGCTCAAAGTTTCCCGACCATCACATCTCGATTTTTGAGCTCAGTTGAAGGTACAACAGCAAGACTTGACGAATTCATACACGACGATCGCAAAACCATCGAAGGTAAACTCAGTTAAAATTTCAAATGATTTTTCATCAATTGAATCCTTCTTCTTTTCCGTCCTCAACTCCAGAAATCAAAGCGGAATCCCGAAAGGCTTGCTGGTCCCATTCCACATCCTTTTTTATCCTCGACAGCGAAAGTGACTTGGAACTTGATTTGTTGCTTCGCAATGTCTCCCTTAAAGGTATTTATTCCCGTTCCAATCATCTATCTGGCAAAAATATGGAAAATATTGATCCACACCATTTTTAAAAATACAGAAAATTTTTTATTTGAAATTTATTTATGTATCCTAACTAGGGATGTTCGATTATGGAAAAAATAATCGATTGTCCATTATGAAAAATAATCGATTATTCCGATTAATCGGTAAATAATTATCATTTTTTCATTATCGATGAAATCTATTTCATTTGACCTTTTTTTTAATAAATTTTCTTTTTTATAGAGAAATAATCGGGTCTTTTTTTAATCGATTATGTGATATAATCGTTTATATCGATTATATTTTTTAACAATCGATTAATTGATTATTTTGCACTGCCCTAATCTTCACCATTCAATGGGGCACACGTTTGATCTTGTGGGGGGAGGGGGGGGGGGCACGTCCACAAATATCCAGAAAGTTTGGATTTTCGCCTTGAACAAGTAAAAAGCGTCCGTCGAAACGACATTTTATAATTCAAAAATAAGTCAAAATTCATTCATTAAAAATTATCTGACATATCATGAGTGAAAAGTTTCACTTCTCTCGTTAATCCAAAAAAAAAAGAAGCAAAAAATAGAGAAGATTCAACAGTTGGATAAACATTTTTTTGAATAAAAAAATTTGAAATTCTTTATTCAAATAAATAAATAAATAAATTTATTACGACCCGCTTAGAGGCACCAGTCCTCGGTGGCTAGGTCCAACAACACAATACAAATTCTTCCAAATGTTTATCAAAGATGATATAAAATTATTAATTTTTTAAATTTTATCAGCATGTAATATCTGGAAAATTCAGAGAAATGATTAATAAGCAAAGATAAAAAAAAAATTTTAATTTTAATACAAATAAAAATTTTGCAATCACTTTCTTTTTTTATAATAAGAAACTTATGGAATGACGACATTAAAAAAAAAAAAAAAATTAAATAGCTCCTTCACTATCATTCCGCCTGTAAGTTAGACTCCCAGCCATACAATACTTTGTCTTACCTACAAATTAAATATTTATCATTGGTAAAACGAAATAATATTTCCGTAAAATTTTTTAGATAAATAATTGCTTGCATATTTTGCGCAGTTTGTTCGGCAAAAATTGCATATAATATAAGAAAAAATTCTAGTAAATTTGTAAAAAATTAAATTTCAAATCATTCTTTAAAAAATACGAGTGTAATAATCAGAATTCGTTAACAGGCCGTTAAATAGCTAAGTTATTTTTTTTGTCATCCCGCTCTCAATGTTTAGTATTATGAAATTTTATATAGGCCTATCCCATTTCACTGATTCCCACAATGGACAATATCAGCCCCTATGGGCTGTCATATGCTTAGGGAGGTGAGTTTAATAAAAATAGGAGAGCAAATTCCTCCGTATCAACGTGACATGAGGATCTCCTTGATCTAATAAAATTAAATGGAGATATCAAAAACTAAATAGCGTAGAAATGTCAGGGACTTAATACAGAATCACTTTTCCATATTATTTATTTTTTTTGTTATGAAAGTTAATATTTTGTTAAGAAATTTTCAGAAGGTGGGAGGCGAAACGAATCTCTCGCCCCACCCCCCTCACTTTCTACACCAATGGAGGTGATAGCAACCTCGGGTACTTTTGACAGGGCGGAACTAGGAGATTTTTTAGGGGGGGCAAAATTTAATTTGCCGCCCCCTCCTTAAAATTTTCCCTGATCTCAAAAATTTTTCTGCGAAATTTTTTTTTTTTCGCGGAACCAAATTTTCCTGTCCGAAAAAATATTTTACCTTTTTTTAGAGACGCAAAATTTGCCGCCCGGGGCACGTGCACCCTGCCCCCCCCTAGATCCGGCCCTGCTTTTGGGAAGTGTTTAATAAAAGGAGGCAATTTAGAGCCCGTCCCTATTTATTTAAATTGTTTGGTAGCCACAGGGATGCCAGATTTAAAATTTTGTCTTGCGGGACAAAAAAAAAAACTATTGAAAAGTAATTAATTTTTTTTTATAACTAGTACTTATAATATGTTTTTGTTTTTACTTATAATTATATATTTTATTCGAATTTCTCACTTGATTTCACTTCTTTTAAAATAACGACACCTTCATTTTTTTTTTTTATTGTACATTTTAAGGTGCGCGTCTCGAAAAACCGTTAAAGCACGATTGACTCGAGGCGGCACCAGATGGCGTTAGTGTTCCCCCATTGGAAAACACGTAACTTGTTCCATTTAATTCTAGACTTTCCAGCTAATTAATTAAAAGCAAAAAATTAATTATTCTTTAACACAATGATTACTAATTTAATTATCTACAACTTATAGAGCTCCTTTTTTTAAAATATATTTTATTTAATGCGATTAATCTAAAAAAAAATTTTTTTTTTCGAAAATCAAAAAAGGGCTTCTATAAGTTGTAGATATTTTAAATAGCTTTAATTTAAAAAAATTTGAGGTCGATAGCTTCAAAATTGTGGCAGCTGGAAAGTCCCAAAATTAGCACCCCGAGACGCGCACCTTAACTTCTTTTAAATTGTTATAATATTTTTTTGTATAAAATTATATTAATTTATTTTAATATTATATAATAATTTTTTATCTGCGGGACATTTGCGTGCTTATGCGGGACGCGGAACATTTCACTTTTTTGCGGGACTGTCCCGCGAAATCCGGGACATCTGGCATCCCTGGGTAGCTAAGACAATTTAAAAAAGTTTTTGTCGCATGGTTCAGGATGCCAACCGGCGACCCTTGGTACAAATGGCCAGCATGCTACTACACCAAGGCCCGAGGGCTAACTCAAAGTTTAAGACCAAAAATAAAATAAAATAGTAACGTGTTAATTTCATGTATTAACACATAATCCGTTTAAAGAATGATATATGAATATAAAATTTTTTTTTTAATAAGACATGTGGGTAGCACTAGTACTGTCTCATTTCCTTGTAAAGAATCACAAATTTCATCTGAATACAATAAACAGGTGTTTAGATGAAAGTCTTTTCATTAACTGGGCATTTCCGTAGAAAAAAATTGGGAATAGGCGGGGATCGAACTCGAGCTTTTCATTTGCTGGGTGAGCAGCGCCGTGTCTAATAGATCTCACCTAACCATCTCTGAGTGGTTTCGGTTGTCTATCCTCCAGGCGCCTGTAATTTGTATTTTGAAAACGTCAATAATAGGCCTAATTATTTATTTATTTCTATTACAGAATTACAATTATTATTTGATGACGTCATTCTTTTTGACTTTTTTTTAACAAATTCAAATTTACCATATTTTTGCCAAAAAAAAAATTCTTTTCAACTTCCTCTTCTTTTTTTTTAATATAATTTTAATTTTTTTTTTTTAAATTAAATTTTTTTTTGATTTTCAATAACAAAATTTGATTTTTTTTTTTTATTGACTCTAAAAAAATGGCTCTTCATGGATTTTAGTTTTAATCTAAATCAAGTAGATTTAGTAAGTACTTGTAGAGAGCATGTTATGATTATTTTTTGGAAGACAATCTTCAGTTTGTTTTTGTTTCCCGATTGCCCGCGACAGCCGATCGCCGTGCTCCCGTTGCAGGTACAGGTTCCCTCGGGAACATCTTCCTGACTTGTCTGTCTTCTTTGCACCCTTCACTTGTTTCTATAATATAATAATAGCATTAACTTGGAGGCCATTCCTGCGGGAAGGAATAAAGAATCATCAAAATAAAATTTAAAAAAAATAGCTTTTTTTTAATAATAATTTCTTAATAAGGTTACTCAAATTTGACATAACCTTTTTTTTGTATCACAAATCAATTGATAACATAATCGAGAAAGCAGCTACATTATTGGGTGAGGTGTATTGTTGGGTCGGGTTCAAAATCATCCAAAATGTAATGGAAACATCTTTAGGTTTAAGATTTTGGTGAAATAGAATTTTCGAAATTATTTATAGATAAATCTTTTTCTAAATTAAAAATTATATTTTATTTTGAGGTGTTAAGTACCCAGAATGCATTTTATAATTTCATTCTTTGAGAAAAAAAATAATAAATTTATTTATATAATAATTTTTATTATTTTTCATTTGAGAGATTTAATCAATTTTAAGCGGTTTTAATTTTTTTATAAAGTGAAAGAAAAATTAATTCTTTTCAATGGAAAAATTTTGAATTTTTTTGAATTTTTTTCGTTTTATTTAATTTTTTTTTTTAAGCTAGAGAAAATTATTGTATTTTACTTTCTCTTACCCTATATATGAAATAATAATATATAGAGAGAAAGTGTTTTGTATTATAGAGCTTAAATATCTAGTCATGGCTTGGGTCCAATGGGGGGGGGGTTTGAACCCCCAAATCCCCCCCCCTGTGGCTACGCCTATGTCTGTGTTAATATTTTTCGTCAACGAAAACTCAAAAACTATTCATCCAATTGTTTAGAAATTTTGCACACGTAAACTAGGGGTAGAGGCCAAGAACTGAAAAGCTTTTGGTAAACATCGGACTATTAGGTGGCGCTCTAGAGGGGAGGCCAATATTTTTTTCTTACATAACCTATAATTTTTTTTATATATTCAGAAACTAGACTTTCTCCCGAGTAAAATGATATATAATATTTGTATCCTAATTTGTCATAAATTTGTTAAAAAATCATTTAAATTCGAAAATTGTGCATAGCAACAGAGCAAAATCAAAACAAATAAAGAAACGCGTTGCGTTATTTCTTTGAATAATGGGTGGGCAAAGTTGTGCGCTCGGCTTAGTCCGACCCTTTATTCAAAATTCGATTCATCTCTTTTATATATGAAGTTCAAGAAAAAAGGTCCAAAAAACAATTTGATTCACTGTCAAATTTGAGAAATCAATATTAAAGCTTTTACTAACTAAAAATATTTATTATTAAATAAAAAATATATTTAATTTTTTTAATGTTAATATTTTTCATTAATTAAAAAAATGAAAGATATCAATATTATTTCAATTAATTTTTTTTATTTATCACTATTTTAATCTAATATATAATATTATTAAAAAAGATTAAAAATTTTTTTTTTTAATCTCACGTGTGTCGTTTGTTACACTGCGCGGTGTTTGTCTCAGTTCGCTTCAAACAGTTTTATTTTTTTATTTTAAGAGAAAAATCATAATAGTTGTAGTTTAAAAAAAAAAATATTTTAACTAATAATAAGTTATTTGTTTTTATTTGTTTCATTCAGACTTCATGGATAACTATTTCGATTGGGAATAACCGGGAATAACTTATTTTATCAAATACCGATTGATCCATATTTTCAAAAATCCCACTGAAGCAAAATAAAAATTTAATAAAAAAATGGTAGTGAAAATAAAATTTATCAGAATAAAATATAAATAATTTATTTAATGTTTAATTATAAAGTAAATAAAAATGTTTTAGTGTTTGTTAGATTAAAGAAAAGAAACTGAATTGATTCTAGTAGTGCTTTGTTTAAAATGTCATTTAATAAAAGATAAACAATTATTTTTAATCAAATGTTTTTATTTTTAATTAATATGGGATTAGGTAAACCAAAAATTAATTTAATAACATTAATACGAAAAGAAATTATCTACCCAACAATGAGAATAGGCTGAAATTTTTTTTTTAACCTAGTATATTTTAAAAAGCAAGTGTTTTTGTTGTTTCCCTCTTTAAAAATTTCTGTATTTTTAGCAATTGGATAAAATATGGTAAGTTGGTTGCTTATGCAAATTCATATTAATTGGAAATAGCTAAATAAGAAAGGACATTTTATTTGGTTTAACATAAACAAGGCGGGTATTCTTTTATTTATTAAAAAAATATAACTTTTCTAACTCAAATTACACCAAAGTTTAGGCATGATATAATAATCGCCTTGTTAAAGGGGTTTGCTTAACATTTCCTTAAAATACTCCTGGGATTACTGATATAAGACATTATTTTTTGCTTTAAAGACTTTTTTTTGTTTATACTCTAATATGCTCGTTGTGTTTGTAGATCATCCTGTGCACGCGCCCCCAGGCAAAGGGGATCCTTGGGCTATCGAATTCCCACCTAACAAAGGCTACACAATTCGTACGAAGAACGGCGTATTCCAAGTGTACCCTGATGAAGAATCTGCCAATCAGGATAAACCCTTGGCCTACTCTTATCCTGACCTCGATGCCTTCGTCTCTGATATGAACAAACTCTGCGTGATGATCGCTGACGGACCTCTGTAAGAATATCACTTTTTTTTTATTAAGGGGCTTCTGGAGGCCACATTAAATCTTTAGTCCGTTTCTATTATAATAATCGTAAAAATGTAAAAATCATTAAAATCAAGCCTATAATAATTAAATAAAGTGGAGAGGAAGTCAAAAATAAATTTCGTATTTATTTAAAAATTAACGGCCAAATAGTTCACCACTCCTGCAAAAGATGGCAGGTCAGATCAAACGAAAATCAACCAAATTCTTGAGATTAAATATAGTTCTAAATACACAGTGCGAGTCGAAAATATAAGAACAGCGGAAAATAAATCATGGTAGATTGAAAATTTAACAAAATTCATTTTAAATATATATAATATATCTAATTGAAAAATAAATTATAAAAAGCTTAATGAAAAAATTAGTCAAATTACAGAAAAAAAATTCAATTTTATTTAAAAACATGTTTTATTGTTGAGTCAAAAATAAGAGACCACTTTATATTTAAACTGATAAAAAGTGAAATGTAGACACCTGTACCATTTCAAAACAAAATATAGAATTAATATAACCCTTCAATTAAAAAAAGTTTTTAATAATTTAAATTTTAATTATAAACCTTTAACATTCCGAGGGGTCCAAAATTAACTGACTGCGAAAAAGGCATCATCGATGGTTGAAGACTTGCAAAGAAAATTGAACGACAAATTGCATTAAAGATTAGAAGATCGAAAACCGTAGTGCACAATTAAATTAGTTTGAGAGAAAATTTACCGCTTAAAATCTGTCCCAGGGCGGCCAAAAGTATAAACGATGGTGACAAACTGCATGGTTTTCAGATGGTTGTAGTTCAAAGTGGTCTCATATTTTTGACTCAACAAAAAAACATGTTTTTAAATAAAATTGAATTTTTTCTGTAATTTGACGAATTTTTTCAGTAAGCTTTTTATAAATTGTTTTTCAATTAGATATATTTTTTACAGTATATATAAAATGAATTTTGATAAATTTGCAATCTACCATAATTTATTTTAATATTTTCAGGTGGTCTCATATTTTTGACTCGCCCTGTAGCTACCATCCTGCCATCTGTTGGCAAATTTTCGTGAGTGTTGTATTTTTGACTCACTCCTCAACGCCCTTAACGCCATCTCATGGCAAAAACATGTGAACAGCTTTGCCTACTGAAGGCCCTTAATAGCTCTTAATAACTTGAACGAACTCCTTAATAACTTTAATTGTTTTGTTTTAGGAAATCGTTTTGCTACAGGCGCCTTAGTTATTTATCCTCTAAATTTCAACTTCATGTCCTTCTTAATGAATTAAGAGAGCTTGCATCCCAGAAAGCCGTTCCTCACCGGGATTTTTATAATATTCGTAAAGTAAATATTTTATTGGAATCAAAGAATTTCATTTTTTTTAACATTCGTTTGTTGTTTCCAGGTCGACACTCACATCCATGCTGCGTCGTGCATGAACCAAAAGCATTTACTGCGCTTCATTAAAAAGACTCTCAAGAACCATGCTGACGAAGTAGTAACAAAATCGCGTTCAGGCGAAACCATGACTCTTCGACAAGTCTTCCAATCGATGAATCTCACGGCCTACGATCTCACTGTGGACATGCTCGATGTTCATGCGGTACGATCTCTGAAATATACCATCTATTGCAATAGTATTGAGACTAAAGTCCTGTAGTTTTCCTAACTAACCCAAATGGGACACGCACATTAAAGCTTATTTGTCTTGAAAAAGGACTCGCATAGAGTTTGGTGGCGAAAAATCTTTTACTTAATTGCACCATTAGACATTTTGAAGAATTTTGTTGACATACTGTTCTTAAGTTCTGAGGATGGTCGTATATCTGACCGATAACATGCAGCTGAAAGATTCCTCACTTCATTTATCTCGGCAGAGAATTGCAATGCCAATTATATATACAAGGTGGTCCTAAACTATAAAAAATGTAAAGGCAAGTAGAGGGGACTTAAATAAGCAGATTTCTTATAGGATTGTGTGTGCTATAATGCCGATACAGAGGGCTTCGCTAGCTGGATTCATCAATTCCTGCACGGATCTCGAGTAGTACATGAATTTCATATATGGGACTGAAAAAGGAAATGGATGGATTAGCTGCCCAAAGGATGATAACTCCCGATGGAGGCCCTCGAATGTTCGACGATCCGGCTGATTCCTATCCGAGAATCGCTCCCTGTACATCCATTTCCTTCTGTAGCCCCATACATAAAATATATGACACAAACTCAGCATTGGTGAAACAACCCACACAGCACGGAATATTGCAATTTTGCTCAATGTTGACAATATTGCGGCAACATTGATGCAATATTGCAGCTCAAACAGCAATATTGCTAGTTTGGAATATTGCCGCTGCAATGTTGCCAAGATTCGCAATGTTTCTGCAACATTGCTGCAATATTTTGTGCTGTTGGGGAATGCATGCTGCTCGAGATCCGAGCGGGAAATGATGAATCCAGCTAGCGAAGCGCTTTTGTACTCTGTATAATAGGCCGCACTCATCAGCGCTCTCTACCGGATCAAGACGGCATTATCGCACACACAATCGTATTAATTATTAATTAATAGCTTATTCAAATATTGTAAATATATAGATCTCGGGAAAATAATTAACATTTTAAAAAAGTCTTGTATTTACCCTCTTCCTGAGAAAAAAAAGATAATTTTTAATATTAGATTTTCCCTTGTTAAAATTAATTAATTGACTTTTAATTCTTCTTCTTTTATTTTCCAGGATCGAAATACCTTTCATCGTTTTGATAAATTTAATGCAAAATATAATCCAATTGGCGAATCTCGTCTTCGTGAGGTATTTCTTAAAACCGATAATTATCTCAATGGCAAATACTTCGCTAGAATAATCAAGGTA
Organism: Euborellia annulipes; assembly: GCA_023213315.1. Classification (NCBI taxonomy): domain Eukaryota; kingdom Metazoa; phylum Arthropoda; class Insecta; order Dermaptera; family Anisolabididae; genus Euborellia; species Euborellia annulipes. Next base: position 47,070 of record JAKCPI010003984.1, read on the forward strand.
AATTCTTTTTTTTATTTATGAATGGAATTTTGGTGGCTGTGTGAATATAGTTGAATGGAACAAGGGCAAGTTCAGCCAAATGAAAAGCCTTTATATGCTTATGGATTTATTTTTATTAAAATATATATAGATCTATATATTAATTTGAATTTGGTTGTTTTAGGAAGTGTCTTCAGATCTCGAAGAAAGTAAATATCAAAATGCTGAATTAAGGCTTTCGATATACGGCAAAAATGCAGAAGAATGGGATAAATTGGCCCTTTGGGCGATCACCGGCAACGTTTACTCGGACAACGTTCGTTGGCTTATTCAAATTCCTAGGCTCTAGTAGGTTTCACTTTAAGGAATTTATTAATAGAATTAATCAAGTGCTGTGGCAATCACTAACCTTCAGATAAGAGTAAATTGAACTAAAAATAATTTCAAGGCTGTTACAATTTTTTATGAAATTATGAAATTTTTTAAAAATATCTTTTATTTAATGCGATTAATCTAAAAAAAATAATTTATTTTTTCGAAAATCAAAAAAAGGGCTTATAGAACTTGTAGATATTTTAAATAGTTTTAATTTAAAAAAAAATGAGGTCGATAGCTTCAAAATTGTGGCCGCAATCTCCCAAAATTAGCACCCCGAGACGCGCACCTTAAAAAAATATATGTATTTTATTAAGTTGGGAGAAAATGTCCCCTCAAATAACTTGCCTGCTAAGGTTGTTCGATTATTGAAATAAGTAAAATAATCGATTGTCGATTTTGAAAAATAATAGATTTTTTTTATAATCGATTATTTTCCCCTAATCGTTTAAATCCATTTCATTCGACCTTTTTTTAGTAAATTTTTACTACTTTTTTATAGTGAAATAATCGGGTCTTTTTCATAATCGATTATATATTTTTTAATAATCGATTATTTATTTTTTAAGAAAATAATCGATAAATAATCGATTAATTGATTATTTTGCACAGCCCTAGGGCTGGGTAGACACCCGAGAAAAAATTACGATCAGGGGCGTCATTTGAGGGAGGCATTTGCCCCCCAAGGTTTTGAAAAAAAAAAATTAAATTCTGAGCTTAGCCCCTACATACAAACAAACTCACATTCTCTCTTTTATAAAATGACCTCACTGATTACAAATGATCAAATCTGGGACAAAATGGAGCCAAAACATGATATTACTCTCCACACTCTGAATTTTTCATAAATGATATGCATTTACTAATATCGCATTTAATTGCGAAACATTTTCTATTGATTGATTAAATTTATTTAAAAAACTAATTATTTCTGTACATTTAAGAAACGTCAGGTTCGCGTAGGTGACCCAGAATTATTTCCATTCCCTTGGGAAAGAATTATTTTTTGTGTCCTTTCATTTCTTTTTAATAACTATAATAAATTTGTAATTTTATTTTTTCTAGCGATATTTTTAAATCGAACAAATTGATGAACAATTTTCAAGAAATACTCAATAATATATTTTTACCTCTTTTTGAGGTAACAAATAACCCCGAGACTCATCCGGATTTACATCGCTTTTTACAATATGTAAGCATTTCTCCAGGATGAATCTGATCAACAATTTTATGCTCTTTTTTTAATCCAGATGTTTTCAAAGATTAATTTTAAATGATTTTTCTAGGTAATTGGCTTTGATTCGGTCGACGATGAATCGAAACCTGAAAATCCTCTTTTTGACAAAGATGTTCCGATCCCGGAAAGTTGGTCGGATGAAGAAAACCCGCCTTATGCTTATTATCAATATTATACGTATGCCAATTTGACAGTTCTTAATCAATTTAGAAGGTAAATAAATTAAATAATGAAATCATTTTTAAAATCTTGTTGGATTTTAGAGAAATGTTTCTCACCAAATTTTCATTTATTGAACAAAATTTATATAGACATGATCAGACTTTCAAATCACCCTAGAGGCAATTATTTTAATAACAACAACAACAACGATTAGTGGACTGAGATGGCGTAACGTGGAAATTCTTTGATTATTTTGTGAAAAACTTTCCTTCGGTGCATCGTCCCAATTATACATATATAATATATCTACAGCTTCAAACTTCTCTATTGGAGTGCACTAACTTTTGGGGGCAAGGCTATATGAATAAAAAAATTTGTTTTAAAATTGGTTTAGAAATCAACTAAAGCATTTGCCATTTTATTTAAATATCATCTCAGTCCTTTCTAAAAACATAGATATTTCAAATAATATATTGATATATAAAACATAAATTATACAATATTTAGTTGTAATATTACGGTTGAATTTGTTTTTTGTTTTAGGGACCAAGGTTTGAATACTTTTGTAATACGTCCTCACTGTGGAGAGGCTGGTCCCATTCAACATTTAGTCTGCGGATTTATGATGGCTGAGAACATCTCGCATGGACTACTCCTTCGCAAAGTGCCTGTGTTACAGTATTTATACTATCTGGCTCAAATCGGCATCGCCATGTCGCCTCTCTCTAACAACTCTCTGTTCTTGAATTATCACCGAAATCCTTTGCCGGAATATCTTGCTCGTGGATTATGCGTTAGCCTCTCAACTGATGACCCGTTACAGTTTCATTTCACCAAAGAGCCGTTGATGGAGGAGTATAGTATTGCTGCGCAAGTGTGGAAACTAAGCTCATGCGACATGTGCGAGTTGGCACGCAATTCGGTGCTCATGTCCGGATTTCCTCATAAGGTTATTTATTTTAATTATTTTTAAAGTGAACTTCTTTCATGGGGCTGAAAGCTGTAATGGAAACGCTGCATTGATTGCTCATCCAGTGCCACGATGTGAGCGCCACAGATCAAACAGCGCGCTCCAATGGAGCGATCGTCACAAGCAAGGTGCGCGTCTCGGGGAATTTTTGAGAGGTTCCAGCGGCCACAATTTTGAAGCTATTGACTTCAAATTTCTTTTAAATTAAAGCTATTTAAAATATCTAGAACTTATAGAAGGCCTTTTTTTGATTTTCGAAAAAAAAAAAAAAAAAAAAATTTTTAGATTAATCGCATTAATTAAAAGATATTTTAAAAAAATTCGCTCTATATCTTATAGATAATTAAATTAGTAATCATTGTGTTAAAGAATAATTAATTTTTTGCCTTTAATTAATTAGCTGGAATCTTTCAAATGATAAAACGCTTGTTTCCCTCTGGGAAGAACTAACGCCATCTCTTGCCGTTTAGAGTAACCAGCTTCTGATCGGCTAATAACGATTATTCGAGACGCGCACCTTAGGTGTCGTGTTTTAATATATAAAAGGTTTATTGGTACAAAAAGATTTGCACATGCATGCTTATCAAGTGCGCAGTTACGTGTGTAGCCGCCTTTAGTTTCCAACTACATGACTGAAGCATAATTTTAATTTTATCCATTTAATAATGTATTAAAATATTATAATTAATTTCAGATGAAACAATACTGGCTTGGGCCCAATTACACAAAAGAGGGCGTCGCTGGAAACGACATCACGAGAACAAATGTCCCTGATATTCGTGTGGCGTTCCGTTACGAGACACTTGTCGACGAGCTCAGTAACATTTTCAAAGTGATGGAGAAACACGATTTGAGCCACTGACCGAAGCCGACCAAGTCGCCTATTGTAGGTGGCATCTTATAAAACAAATATTATACTCATCTTCCAGCCTTTTTTTTCTTCTTTTTTATTAATCACCCAAATTAATTTTAATTATAATATTTAAAAAAAAAACCAAAGAGGATTGATTTCGTTCTTTGTTTAAATGTAAATATTTAAAAAAAAAATAGTTTTTTTTTTTATTATTAATTATTATAATCACATAAAAATAATGGATTTTTTTTGATTGAGCGAAGGTAGGCTGTGCTTTAGGCTGTTTGCATTCAAAGGTATATCTATACATATACAAAAAAAACTAAACGAAATATTTTAATAATAGATAATGAGCTGCTAATAATAATCTGAGAATTAGAATGCATCCCTTAAATTAAGTCCAAGAAGACTGAATTTGAATTAAAATAGAAACATAAAAGGAATTGATCAATTATATCTATATATGTACGACATTCCCTTAGAGAGAGAAAAAAATAAAAATCACCGACCAAAAGAAAAATGTTCCATTCAATCAAATTATAAAAAAAATCCTTTTGGTTTATGTCTTTTGGAATCTCCACATCAAATGGTACTCTTGTTGCAGGCAAGATTGTAGGAATGTATTTGACTTAAGATTAAGTAAATCGCAAATTCGTTATTTGTAATAACAAACTTAATCTTGAATTATTAAATATTTTACTCAAAAACGGCGATTACACATGCTGCCATCTGGTAGATGTTTCGAAAAGTTTTTTTCCAATTACAGAATATAGGCTACTCTTTCCATTAATGCTGCCATCTGGAGGAACTTTGGAAAAGCTTTTTCTGAATAGAATAGAAAGAATACTATTTTCAATTCTCCTATTCAAAATGTTAATTAAATGTCTAAAAATCAGATTAAATTTACACGCGTGCATTTTTTGCATGCCTGTGACAAGAGTATTATAGTGTGGAAATTGCATTAGAAATAAATCAATTCATTAACGAATAATAATAAGTACTTAATAAAAAAATAGCACTGTTTATAGTACTTATTAGAAAAATATTTTGAAAGATATAATATAGAATTTTTATAACATAAAAATATAAAAATCTAGTTTATTTCACAAAAAAAAAAATATATATAAAAATCTTTTTTGATAAATTTATTTAAAAATATTTTTTAAATGAGCAGAGAACAAAGAGCTTGATTTTCTTAATAAAATAAATAAATAAATAACATATATATTATATATATAATAAAAAAAATATGATAATCAAATGTTTAGATATTTATAAATAAATAATTTCCACTAATTATTATTCCTCGCGAAATTTTAGAGACAAATCCTCCAACGAAATCAGCTCAATCTCTTGAATTAATTAGTGGAAATTTTCTAGTTTTTTTTTTTTAGAGATAGAGAGGCTATTTAACAAAATTTTTCACTTAAATGCGAATATAAATTGAATTGTAAATGAAATTTAGTGAATATTTATTTAGCTGCTCAAAAAAAAAAAAAAAAAAAAAATACAGATGAGTCTTGCTAATCCGGACGTCGATACTCCGGCATGCCGGCTAATCCGGCGTGTTGAAAAGCCACTTCTTCGGGATATTGCACCAAAAAAATTTAAGAAAACCAGGTGTCATTTCAGATTTTTAAGAATAAATTTTGCATTATATATGTTTCTGGTAATCCGGAATTTTCAGAATCCAGCCCGTTTAGGCCGGATTAGCAAGACTCTACTGTATTAACATTTTGATTTTAATCATATAAAAATTCTTTTTGAATTACCCGCATTACCTTCCCCTCCTGCCACTGCCTCTTCGCCTTTCCTACTCCACAAATTTCGGGCCTTCCCCTTAAAAAAAATCTTGGAACCGCTACTTTATGAATTTATATATAAATTAAAGTATTGAAATAAATTATTAATTCAAATATATCACTAATATGAAAAAAATATAAAATATAAATTTTATTTTAAAAAAATAATTAGATTCAATTATTTGTTTGTTAATTAACGATTGCAAATTTCAATTCCAATATTTTGTATTTACAATGTTAATTCGATCCCTGATTGATTTGCATTAAAAATAAATAAATAAAAGAAAGCCTGGTTGGCACAACTGATAAGGGTGCCGACCAACTTAACTGCTAACTTGAAAGCATGAATGACCAATATTTTTGTACACAAGCACAAGCATGCTTGTACAAGCATCAAATGTCTAACTCGGGCGACGACGCGTTTGCTTTGGCTTCATTTTGCCTGGTAAAAAGATAAAAACGCAAAGGAAGAAGATATGATATCCGCATCTTGGGCGGCGTTTTTTTTTCAATTAGTCTATACTGTATTTATTTAATAATCTCTATATATGATATTCAGATGACTTAATTTGCAAAGACACGGGTGATTTTGATATTTGCGAATAAAATCTACTAAGCGCTTTCTTCAGGTCGCAAGACAAGATGATTAATTCATTCACGACACTAGAGTAAATTCAGGACTGTGTCGTTTGCTTGTACAAGCCACATCTAAAACGTTGCGTTTCGCTTGTGCAAGCTTGCATGATTCAAATTCAATCGAGCAGCATGCTGCTTGCACAATTTCCTACAGACACTACAGTTTGCTTGTACAAAAATATTAGACATGCATGCTTGTCAAGAAAGAGTTGTTAGAAAATTTGTTAGAATGGAATTCTAACTTAAATAAAAATGTAGAAACTAAAATGCTAAAAATTTATTCTAATTTATTATAATATTTTTTTTTAATTTGAAAAGTTACTTTTCATTTGTTTTTAAAAGTAGTAATATAGTCTATCTAATCTAAAGAGTATTTTCAAAATAAAAAGCCTGCTGGGTTTTTATAATTTTTAATTTCGTTATCTAATCAATAAATAAATTTGTTATTATTGTTTTTATTTTAAGAATATTTTTTTTATAAAATATTAATTTTATTATTTATTGATTTTTACAAATATTTTTTTTTTACTTCCGAAAAAATAAATGTAATGTAAAGAAAATGTAGATTTTTTTTTGTACAAAAATCTTTCTATCCTTCCTTTATGAATTTCATAATAAATTGATACGAGTAAAAGGACCCTCGCACTTGCAAAAATGTCGTTCAAAATTTTGGGTAAAATATTGAGCTAGATTTTTGTGCAAAATATCGGCTGGTCGTGGACCCCTCAAACTAAACAAAAATTTTATACAACAATAAGAGGATAAAGGAGCAAGCAGCCAGGTAGTTAGTCTCCACGAAATGAAACTCTCTATTGAGGAATAAGATTTATTTGAATATCCAACTTTTTTAGAAATGAACCCAAAGCTGATTCTTTTTCGTGATGAAGATAGGGGCAGCCTGGTGGATATTATTGAGAAGGGTGAATAAATAAATCTAGAGCTGGTATTCAGGCAAATTTATTCGGATTATATCCCTCCGCTTCTTTTTGTTTAATTTGAAAGGAGTGGCCGTGTCTTTTAGATGAGACATTGTTTCTAGAGAGCACCGCGTAGAGGTTCCTTCCAAGCCGCCCAAAGAGCCCCTTCTTCTTAAGGCTCTTGTATTCTTCCGAGATTATTCTCTTTAGTTTAGTAAAATAAAAATCTTGATGATGGGTATGAATTCACTCACAAAAATTGAATTTGTTCCTGCTGGTTATCCATCAATTTCGATTTGTAAAGAGATCTGATCTCCAAAATATGGATTTGTGATGAGCAAGTTGAGAGAAGAATATTTCCATTCTCCTTATGAATCGCTCATGGAAGAAATCAAAGAGAAAATCTTTCATTTTAGCTCTCTGTTTGGACCCTAAATGATAACAACAACTCGAGGCTAATGATTAGAGAAGGACACCTGAACCCAAATAACAACAACGACAACGAATATCCAAAAGAGGCCTAGAATGAAAGAAATTCTCGTTGATTTCTTCACTAATAGGTTCACGAGGAGGAGCTGCAAGTTCAAAATAAAACAAAATCCCTCTCGTTGGCATGGTACATCCCACATCCCTCTATATTTAATTGATTAAGCCCTAAACCCCTTTAATATCCTTTGCACCATGCTAAAGCTTACTTTGTTCTGTTGGTCCTCGAAGCTCACGAGATCTGTAACAAAAAGAGAAAGAAAATAGAAATTAGAAAAAGCTAAAATTTTATATATTTTGTTGATATTTATGCATTTGAATGTGTGTACTGGGGGATATTAGAGGAGAGAAGGCGAAGAGCCTCTCCTTTCAATATTTGGGGCCAAGTTTTGACAAAAATATAATGAAAGGAAATACAGAAAGAGATTTTAATTTATAAAAAAAAGGATAAGTAGACAAAGTAGATTTAATGCAGAAAGTGACTGTGTAGAAGAAATTTCTATGCCCGATTGGCGGAAAGTAGAGAATTGAATAAAGGGTTAAAGAGGAAAGCAGCTAGCTAGGGGGAGCCTCAATTAAATTAAACTCCTCTACAATTTTCAATAGGATTCGGACCAGTAGGTTCAATTAAAAGTCAAAAAGTTTTTAAAACAAAACTTTATTTTACCCCAGACAATGTTGAACTGAAGAAGTCCTACAGCAAGTGGTCGAAACATTGTCTGGGGTGAAATAAAGTTTTGTTTTAAAAAACTTTTTGACTTTTAATTGAACCTACTGGTCCGAATCCTATTGAAAATTGTAAAGAAGGTTCCTGAGCTTCAACAAAAATCACATATGCTTTTGTAAAATTAATAAGCTTATGAACAGACTATTGACAACTCTATTTGCTAAAAAACTGTAAGTCTTAATAATGTTAAATATTTTTTATAAAAAATTTTTTTAAATTTATTTAGCTAAATAACGCCAATGTAAATAATTTTTTTTTTTTAGCCAAAGCAACTGAGGATGGCATGATTAAATCGGCCGAAACGTTTTGCGTAAAAGGAGTTTAATTTAATAGAGACTTTTCTCTTCAACCCTTTATTCAATTCTGTACTTTCCGCCAATCGGGGCATAGAAATTCTCTGAAAGGCCCTGATGTTTGTTTAAATGTTGTAAATAATAAAAAAATGTTTACCAGATGGATGTCTGCGACGAGGCCCGAAGCACCACCATCCGTGCTCAGCTTCAGCTCGACACTTGACACTTGACACTTAGCACTTAACACTTAATCACAATTGTACTCGAGATACACGCACATCTGAAAAAAATGAACACATTTATTAGAATAGTTCTTAATTAAAATTAAAATTGAAATAAGAGTCATTTAAAAGGAGAAAGTTGAGAGAATTAAAATCTGCTCTTAAATGTTATTTAATTTTTTTTTTTTTTTTTTTCACTCCTTCCCACCTTATTTCAATTTAATATCACAAGCCAGGTCTAAAAATAACGATCGAAGAAGCCCTGGCGACGACACCCCTGGCTTGTAAGATTAAATAACGTAACACCTTTTTAATTAAATAAAAATTCAGCTAAACTTCACTCATGTCAGTATTTCATCTCACACATTTAAATGCAAAAGGTCAATCACCAAAAAGTAGAAAAATTAAATCTATTGTCTTTTTTATTCATTAAATAGTAAACTTCAAAGTAATCTAAATGATCGTTTCCATCCCTCTCTTTCTGAGTTCACAAACACAGATTAATTTTATTATGCACTCAAATGAATTTCTGGTAAATATTTTTAAGCTATCTCTAATTTACTCCTTAATGAACAAATCAAACTAAAAATAATAAATTTATTTACCAGAATGCCGAAATTGTAGAGATCCTGGCCCAGAACGACCGACACCTGTCGGTGTTGCCTCTCTCTGCCAAGACTAAAAGAACGTTTTGATTAGCAGGGAGAGGGTTGCTTGCCCCTTCGATTGTAACTAGAAAGAAAAGAAGAAAAAGAATTAGATAAATATGGCAATAAATGCAAGTGTGGTTGTTATATCGCCCAACTCCATCCTTTGCTCTAAAATTGCACCCGTCTAGATTAGAAAAACATATATATATATATATTTTATATACAAATAAAAATCATCCAAAAATTGAATACCAACTTTGTTATATTGCGAATATATATATATAGATATTTTTAGCTCAAATAAACGAAATAATTGTTAGTGCAAGGAGGAAATTTATCTACTTTTGATATAAAGTGAAAAATTACTTACTAAACGAAAAGAATTCTTGGAGATAAAAGGAGCTCGATGGAGAGAGAGAAGTTAACAGGAGCCTCTCTGTTTACTAAACCATAGGACCGAAGCTAGTCTGGTCGGCTGCCGTTCAGAACCTCCTGAAACAAAAATTCAAGCATGTAGTATGTGAAATATGAAAAATATTTTGCGTTACTTTCACTATATCTAAGATTTAAATATTTTAAAAGAAAATAATTAACTAGTTGTTTCTTGATGGCTGGATTTATGATATTAGGATGCGTTACAAGGGCAGCCAAGGGCGAAAAATAAAACAAAAATCTATTTTTTGTCGACGTTTCGAGTGCCGATCGCACTCTTCATCAGCAAAAATGTCAAATCGTCAGGTCATTTGACATGGCAGTGTAGCAACGTTTTAACCAATTTATATTTACCTGAAGACTCCCTAGTATTTCGAGGTCGAATGAATTCATTTACATTCATTTACAAAAACGTTGCTACACTGCCATGTCAAATAACCTGACGATTTGACATCATTTTTGACCTGATGAAGAGTGCGATCGGACTCGAAACGTCGACAAAAAATAGATTTTTGTTTTATTTTTCGCCTTGGCTGCTCTTGTAACGCATCCTCAGAAAATAATTAATTATACACCTTTATATGGATTAGTATAGAATTGTATTCATGCATAATTATGGAAAGTGTGTCTAAATAAGAGAAGTTTAACATAAAATACGTCTTATTTTAAAAAATAAATTGTTTTTAAATAATTACAATTGAAATTTTATTATCCGCATTCTCAATCACCCAGTATATTAATGAAAGGGGGGTCGGGGGCATTTGTTATTGACAGGTTCCTT
>JAKCPI010003985.1:0-19182 GCA_023213315.1 Euborellia annulipes
TTTGTTTAGAACAGTGGTTCTCAACCTTTTTTGACCCATCGCCCCTTTCTGGAGGTTGACTAATACCCTATCGCCCCCCCCCCTTTTACATTTTCATTGTATACCTAATTTTAATTTGAAGTAAAGTGTAAATAATAAAGCTGTTTTATTATTTTAAACAATTTTATTACCATAGGCCTATATACAGGGCCGCAGACAGACTTTGACAGGCCCCGGAGCTACTTAGTAATACTTAGTAATACCCCCCCCCCAAAAAAAAAAAAAAAGTTTTTTTCATAGCTTACAATATTTATTTAAATAAAGTTATATAAAATTTTTTCAAAATTTCCTAAACAAAGAGTTACAAAGTTTTAATTTATCGAGGCCAGATTTGGACAGAGGATTTCGGGGAATCTGGGGATATGGAAAATTTTTTGAAAATTAGCCACTGAAATCTGCATTTTTAGCTATCCTGAGTCTTGAAAAAGACTAAACTTGATGTGAGCTTAAAGGGCTCGGGCCCTGAAGAAAAAAAATTTCAAGAAAATGATTTTTTTAATTGAAATTTTAAGATTCGAGCTTAAAGAGCCCGAAGGCTCCCATGAAAAAAATTTCAAAAAAATGATTTTTTTAAATTGAAATTTAGAATTTGAGTTAAAAGTGACGTTTCAATTCTAGATTGGAATTATCTTCAGACTATTTTATTTTTATGATAATATTTTGTCTTCTTCTATCCTGACCATCCTGTAAATAGGAGATTTTTCTCTTTGATTTTTATTTTTTTAAATTTTAGTAAATAATTTTTCTCCCTTTGAATACTCATCGCCCCCCAATCGCCCCCCGCTTATATATCGCCCCCCTGAAAACCCAAATCGCCCCCTTGGGGGCGATCGCCCCAGGTTGGGAACCACTGGTTTAGAAGCATATTTCCACGAGTTCGGGAGTGCCTAACTTAAATATAAAATTTCAACCTCCTAGCTCATTTCCTTCATGGTTCAAAATGTCCACACTAGGGCTGGACGGTAATGGATTTTCATTACCGACCTCGATAATGAAAAAAAAAACCGGTTTTTCTCGAAAGTCGGTAAAAATTTTTTACCGCCCGCGGAACCAAAGTTTGCCGCCGCGGAACATTTTTTTTTTTTTGCGGAACCAAAATTTTTCGTTTTTCCCAGGGCGAAAAAATATTTTACCTTTTTTTAGAGAGCCAATTTTTTGCCGAAACATTTTTTTTTCCCCATTTTTGCCGAAACATTTTTTCCCCCCCGCGGTATGTCAATTTTTTGCCGTAACATTTTTTCCCTCCCGCGGAACCAAAGTTTTTTCCAGGGCGAAAAAATATTTTACCTTTTTTTTAGAGAGCCAATTTTTGCCGAAACATTTTTTTTTCCCCATTTTTGCCGAAACATTTTTTCCCCCCGCGGTATGTCAATTTTTTGCCGTAACATTTTTTCCCTCCCGCGGAACCAAAGTTTTTTCCAGGGCGAAAAAATATTTTACCTTTTTTTTAGAGAGCCAATTTTTTGCCGAAACATTTTTTTTCCCCATTTTTGCCGAAACATTTTTTCCCCCCGCGGTATGTCAATTTTTTGCCGTAACATTTTTTCTCTCCCGCGGAACCAAAGTTTTTTCCAGGGCGAAAAAATATTTTACCTTTTTTTAGAGAGCCAATTTTTGCCGAAACAATTTTTTTCCTCCGCGGAACCAAAATTTTTTCCCCGTCCGGAAAAATATTTTACCTTTTTTTTAGAGAGCCAATTTTTTGCCGAAACATTTTTTTTTCTCGCGGAACCAAAATTTTTTACCGCCCGAAAAAATAGGTTTTTACCGACTTTCGAAAAAAAACCGGTTTTTATCGAATTAGAGGTTCGTTACCGCGTTTTCGGTAAAAAATTTTTACCGGTAAACCGGTTTACCGTCCAGCCCTAGTCCACACACACACACAGCCCAATTTGCGGAAACCACTTTTTTGGACTCAGGGGACCTCAAAACATGTATATTCATCAAAATCTCGACATCGGATTTTTGATATGGCCGCAATACTTCCTCTCTATATATTTCATATCTAGGGTAAGAGAAAGCAAAATATTTGTCAGTTCTACGAATACATATGTGGGAGGAGATAACCAAGATTATAAGTTATTTAATAAAAATATTAATCCTTCGATTATTTAATCTTTGGTTTTTAATTTAAATTGAAAGAAGCAAACAAATCAATCATCTTTTGATTTACTTTTTTTCTCGTTTAATAAATGACGTCACTTAAAAACAAGAAACGAGTTGATGTTTCCTTGTGGTGTTTATGTTTTCCCCGGGAGAATTGCATTGCGTTTTCCCTCTTCTCTCTAATTAATATTTGAGTTGCTCGAGCTGCAAGCAATAGCAGAACAACACAACAACATCATCCCTGGGAAGGAACATCTTTGAAATTTGCATTGAATTCCAATCCCAGGCGGAATTATTAATGAGAGTAGAAGCTGCTAAATGTTGCATGCAGCTAAACCACTTCCGGTTGGTGGAAGGGTAATCGTGATCATGCCCTCAGGTTAACGTTAAGGGTAACAAGGTTCTATTAAAATGAGAGAAAACTTTCAGGGGAGAAAATAATATAGAATTTGAGATTACAAGCTATGAAAATATTAAATGTTGCCAGATAAACTTAAATACCAACAAACATATTCACCGGGGGCCTGGCGACGGAATAACGCAACAGTTGCAGTTAAGTAATGCCAAACGGGCCGCGGGTGTTCCTGGGAAATATGTCCCGGTAATGATCGGTGCAATAAAATAAAAATCTCCTTAGATGGCCTCAGTAGCCGAAAGGGATAAGTAAAAAATAAAACGTTGCAAGGCTATTGTTTAAATTAATCTCTCCCCGTGGCCGAAAGCTAGAGCTGTTGACTAATGTCAATATTGTTTTTTTTTTTTTTTTTTTTTTTTTGGAATGGGTGCATAAGGTCCGAAGACCTATAATGACCAATAGTCACATGCAGCCAGGAAGAAAATAAAAACAAAAGGAGAAGCATAAAGGGGAAACTCAACTGCGGGAACTGAGAAGATGCCTGTTGAGGTTAGACTTGAAAGTCTGAAGATTGTAGGTTTTGGGGAAGATAGACGCAGGGAGCTTGTTCCAATCACGGGAGGTCATGGGGACAAAGGAAGAATGAAATTGATTTGTTCTGTTAGTCGTGATCTGAACAGCATAGGGATGCTGGGAAGATGCCTCTCTTGTGTTCCGTGAATATGTTGCATTGGGTGGGATAATTGATTTTAATTCGGCAGAGCATTAACCTAAAAGCCAAGGATAGTGGATTCGGAGCCAAGACAGACCGATGAATATTTAGAGCAAACATTATGTTACTAATAGTTTTTCTTCATTCCGAATTCAGATACGCATTGATATATCTGTACCTCTTATATTTGCAATTTTATTTAATAAATAAAACTCCTGGCTTTAATTTTTCGACTAATAAAGAAAGATTTAAAGAATACTTTTTTTTTGCAATATTTAAAAAATCTTCCCTGCGCTCTAAGAGAACAGTCTGGGGCGCCGCAGCTCACAGTTTGGGATCCCCTGGAATAAAACAAGAAAAAAAGTCATTGCCATTGGTTTTGTTTACAATTGTGCAAATGAAATGGCCTTTATCTCCGATTTAGTTTAATAGCGCTTGGTTCCTTCGTGCATAACAGTCCAAATATGCCTGGATAATTTGTTTAGTAATTTACATTATCTATCGATTAAAGTCTATATGACCTCAGGTGCTGAAAGACTAACAAATTAAAAAGTCATTTGCCCCCGGGCTTGGTGTAGTTTGTAACGTGCCTACACATACATACATACATACCAAAAGTCGCGAGTTCGGACCCCAGGCAGTCCGATGATTTTATTAAGCCATTTGGATACCAAATGGCTCAAATAAAAATGCCTGGATCCCCAATAGATATTATCATATATGGACCCTGTTATGCAATAGTGTGTCAAGCGCCAAAAAAATTAAAAATAAAGTTAAGCACTGAATATTGTTTCAAATGCTATAATTAATAGTATTTTTTATTAAATAGGTCCTAAAAAATTTATATTTAATGTTACTTGCAAAATTGATAAAAAAATGATATATAATCCAATGAAAACAAAAAACTTTAATGTTAATTTTCTCAAAACTCGGGGTTGACACACTAATGCGTAACAGGGTTCATATAACGATTATCGTAAAGTCTTATATGGCCTAAGTTGTCGATAAAGACTGTGAATGTGTGTGTGAGTGTGAATGAGAAAAAAGTATGAATGTTAAAAAACCGGGAAAAATTATTCTCTTTGATAGGACTATTTGTAATTTGAATAAATTTAATTATTTACAGACAGGAGAAATTAAATGATTTTTTTAATTTAATTGCCAACGTTTCGACCGCCAATCGCGACCTTTCTCTGGATAATGATTATAATTAATAATTGAGATGTTTGGAATACAGACAGCCAACAATGAAATAAAAACCTGTTTTATTCTGTTTATATTAGTCAACATTTCGGACGCTAATCGCGATCTTCCTCAGAATGATTAAAAATAAACATACATTCCAAACACCTCCATTTTTAAAATCATACAGCCAAAAACAATCTATTATAATTAACATATACAAATATACAACATTTTCAAATTAAGCAATTAAATAATTTCTCGTTTCTACACCCTGTTGAATTAACCTCACACATTCACTTCTCACCTTTTCACAAATAAATTTTTCACCTTGCAAAGTTTGAATTGACTGCTCTTTCATGCAACAGGTCTTTATATATATAGTTGTTCTCAATATCGTTGGTAATTTTCCGTAGTCGTATGACGTCACCAGCCAAACCACCCCCAGACTCACGGGTTAATTAGAGACGACAAGTGACGCAAACAGCAGGCATCCATTCGTTGTCAGTCTTTTACTAAATATAGAAGTAAAAAATTTAAGGGAGAAAGTGACACCCACCAAGTGTTTCTTGCTGAATGATACCCACGTAGTTACGCTGCTACTAAACAAGTAGGCGGATCTTATAAAACAAACCCAAGAAACGTTATTTTAGCACGTTTCTCATTTTCTTTAACATTAATATAAAATATTATATTTGTAATTTGTATGTAAATAAATATATCGAACTTAGCCATTTGTAGAATTCAAGTCAAAAATTCAATGTCGAGATTTTGATGGATATACACGTTTTGAGGTCCCTTGAAATTAAAAAAGTGGTTTTCGCGACATGGTCTGTCTGTGTGTCTGAATGTGAACAAAATATCTCAAGAATGAAAAAAGCTAAGAGACACGAAGCTTTTTAAAAAAAAATCGGCCAAAGAGTACAAGTACTTTACTGATGTACAGTCAGTTTTAATATTAACCACCACCCAAGAGAAAGAATGGAGCCGTGAAGTTAGACAACCAGAGTGCTTAGAAAATTAAAATAAATAAACTTTTTTACTTTTTCCGATTATCAAAGGTTAGAGAAAGTTGTGTGCGGTCACACCAGATTTTTTAATACTGCAGTGTAAATACTATTTTTTGAGACAACAATTACGCTAGCTAAGCGCTCTGGTTGTCTAACCTTAAGGCTCTATTCTCTACAAGGCCGTAGGGGATTGATCCCCCCCCCCCCCCCGAAATAAAAAAAAGATATTTATTTTAGTGCGCCCGTCTTACTTTGTTGTTATACACAACATAATAGTTAATCAATCACTACAAACAAAATTCTGGTAATGGTTTTCTAATAAATATATATGATAAGTAACACCATTTTATTTATTTTATTAAAACGATTTTATGATTTTCTACTGTTCCACCAAATCAAACCCCCCCCCCCCGAAATTATTTTCTGGCTACGGCCCTGATTCTCTAGGAATGGCGGTTAATATTGAAACTAGGGTCCGACCGAAATAAGATTTTCAGCCGAAACCGAAACCGAATATTCGGCCTCGATCTTAGTTTCGGCCGAAACCGAAACTTGTATTTCCTATAAAAAATTATTATTATTTTAACTTTTTTTTTTTTTTTTGAAATTTTTTCCGCCCTGCGGAAAATTTTTTTCCCCTCCCTTGAAAATCATTTTACCTTTTTTTTTGGGAGACTAAATTTTTTTCAGCACCTTTTCCGCTTTTGCAAATCATTTGACCTTTTTTTTTGCGAGTCTCATCCCATCTTTTCAGACTCAGGTTTCGGCTGGCCGAAAGGTTCGGCTACTTTTTGGCCGAAACCGAAACTATGGCCGAAACCAGGATTTTTGGCCGAAACTGGCCGAAACCGTAACCGAAACCGAATATTCGGTCGGTTCCTAAATTGAAACTGACTGTACAACAGAAACTAAATAAATTTACCCAAAGAAAAGAGTTCTGAAATGAAATCATCTTCAATTTAAAACTTTGTTTATAAACTTAATAGTTAGTTGTTTCTTTTTTAAACAAAAAATCACAACATTATCACAAAAAAAAAATTTAGTTCAAAATGATTTATTTTTTAAAAGCTAGGTAAAGTCATTTCTTCGTTTGTCTATTTATTCTCGAGGGTAAATAACCAATCGGTGGACCAATCAGAGCGGCTCAAATTGTTTCTTGCTCGAGAGCCTCTACGTCTGACTCGAGGATATTTAGCACTGGATTAAAAAAAAAAAAAAAGAAACTCCAATTTGTTATCTAAAGTCTGCTCCAAAAGAGAAATCAATGGAAATCACTTGACTCAATCAATCTTTTAATCTTTTGATTACTCCATCTATCAATCATTCACTGGTGTTTTTTAAAGCCTATTTTGCATGTTGATTGCAAATATTAATTCCATTTCTCCATGTTGAGATTAAAATGGTCATCAGTACCAATTTTTAAATTGCTTTTAGACTCAAGGGAAATAATGTTTTTAAATAAGGATCGTGCAAAAAGTAGAGGCATATGTGTGTTATCACCTCAATCGATTTAAATACAGTAAAACACCTCTGAACCGGCCTGGAGAGAACCGAGACCCTGGCCGGTTAATCCGAGGTTTCGGTGAAAAATTGATTTTCGCTTATTTTTGTTTAAGAGAGCCCAAACCTAGGAGAAAATTAGACTGGGAAGCAAGCGAGTAAACAAACTCGGAGACTCCTTCCCCTTCCTCTTCACCATCTGAACGAACATATTGCACAACACAGTTTAATTAAAATACAAAAAAAAGTAATTTATTTATAATACTAATTGTTAATCCAAGGCCGGATAAGAGTGGTTTTACTGTAGTAAACAAGTTGAAAGAAAATCAAAGAGAGCCAAGAACGAAAATACTCTAAATGAGCACCAATAATTCAATTACATTCTCAGTACTTTTCTGCATTTTTAACGAATCTCATTATTATACTGTATGTGGGAGTCCAGACACATTTATATATACAATTTGTTATCCAAATGATTTAAATAAATATTCATTAGACTGCTTGGGATCCAAACCCGCGCCTCTTGACTTTAAGATTATCAATATCGACATTTGTCAACTCCGCTGTGGCCGAGATGGCAAAGAGCCTACAGTTCGCAAAAAAATCTGAAAATAAAAAAATATTGTTATAATTATACGGTATATGTTCCAGGCCAAACTGGTTTTTATGACAATCTAGTTCGTCCTGAGTGCGTTCGATTAAACTGGTTTCGCCTAGGCCAAACAAGTTTATTCTAAAAAACAGTTTGTGCTATGTTACAGGCCAAACTTTAGAACAAACTAATTTTGCCTAGGAGAGTCACAAATATCAATATTCCCAAGCAGCATTTTCCGTAAGAATTACTAGCATAAAGTTTTTTTTTACTTTTGGAGAGGAAAAATGTAGTTAATTAAACTTATTTATGGAACTTTTTAGTAATAATTCCCTTTAAAGTAAATAGCACAGGAAAAATAACGTTATTTTTACTACCAAATTAAACTTCAAAGTTGTCTACCTAATGGTAATATTCATAGGTAAATATTTGGTGAAATTTACTCAAAGAATTTACTTATAAGTTTTTTTTACTCAAAAGTAAAAATGTTAGTAGCGCTATCGTGGCAAATATTACTTTAAAATAAAAATTACTTTGAAGTAATAAAATCAAGTAGCAGCCACCACTTTGTTACGGTAAAAGTGATAAAATTTCGACGTAATTTCTGAAGTTATTTTCCCATAAAAAAAACCCTTTAATATAAGTAAGTCTCACCTAAAATAACTTATAAAAATAACTAAAAGGTAATATTTGTCACTGTAGAGTAAAAATGTCTCTTCAGTATTATTTTTAAGGAATTCTTACTATAAAAATAGTCAAAATGACTTAAAAGTGAAAAATAATACTTTAAAGTAATATTTAAATAAAGATGTCGTATTGTATAATGGTTAAATAATAATAACCTGCCAATTAATGAAATAAACAATAATTTATGATAAATAAAGACCATTACTTACAAACTTATGTAAATTTGTTCCAAAATAATTAAACATGATTATTAGCAGTTTTTTGAAAATGTTGGTTTTATTTATTTTGACATTTATAAAAAAATATTCATAAAACTACATATTTGTTAGGGCGCACAATTTTATTCGAAGTATAATCATTATATTTATCAAAAAAATTTCGAGCGTTTGTATTTTCTTCCAATCCATGTCCTCTTTCGCCTGTGAATAAAATTTAACATTTTTCGGCCATCTTCTTTTACCATTAAAATAGACATATTTCTTGATAAACTTGCATGATGCCATTTCTTTAAAATAATTTCCGAATATAAACGAATGGAAAACCGAGGTTCAACTATCAAATAATTGGGAAAAATTACCAAACCTTCACGTAACCATTATGTACCTATTACGAATCTGTAACGTGATTATTACCGTTCCAGCTAAAGTTTTTGTGTAGTAAAAAAGACCACAATCCTATTCCCCACTTTGGGAATTATCCGGTAATCATACCGATATAAATACGTTGCGCTCTCTGGTAAAAATTACTTTAAAGTTAACTTCAAGGTAACAGTGTAGTCATTTAAACTTTAAATGCTGCTTGGGATTGAGACTCCGAGAGACAGGGTATTGGGTTTGTATTCTAGGCCAGTGATTCTTAAAGTAGGGGGCCGCTAAGCTTCGCAAATGTAACAAATAAATTATTATTGTTAAACTTAATGTTTTATGGCTGTGGAGATTTAATCAGGATCCGAAGGAACTTTGCAACCAGGAGATTAAATAAAAAAATATTTTATTTTATTTTTATTCGCCGACGTTTCAGTCGCCAATTACGTCCTTCATCAGGGCAAATATTGTTAACTATACACAATCTATAGTTAACAATATTTGCCCTGATAAAGTTCGTGATTGGCGATCGAAACGCCGGCGAATAAAAATAAAATAAAATATTTATTTTTATTTAATCTTCTGGTTGCAAAGTTCCTTTGTATCTTAGTTAATTTAAATACTTGGATTATAATTATGAATTCAGTATTTAAAATTTGTTTTTGTATCCTTTTGTCTGAATTAAAAACAAAAAAATAGGGTGGCCGTGAGATATTGATTTGGTTCCAAGGGGCTGCAACTTCAAAAAGTTCCAGAAGCTCTGTTCTAGGCAGCCACAGTATTTATTTAAATCAATTGGATACCCAGATGGTATAAATATTAAAATATCCCTGGATCATTTGTTAACAATATATACAAGTTATCGTTTAAAGATTATATGGCCTCAGATGCCGATAGACCCCGACGGGGGAGGGGGAAAGAGGTCTCACTACTTTAATTACTGAGTTAATGATTGAATATTGTTGTTATTAGCCCAGGCTGTTTATATGCGTTGCCAAATAACCAACCTGTATGCTTTGTTTATTATTCATTTGAAAATAGGTATTTGACTGAATATTAAACAACACTATATGTAGGCCTATATTTATTTCTCTTTACGTTAAATACCGTATAAATTAATTTAATTTAGCAAAACTTACAAGACAAATAAGTTTTTATCCGATTTTACTGATAAAAAGATAAAAATATTGCGACGAGACGGAGAGTGGGAGGAGTATCGACCCAGAGATGAAATGAAGGGGGAATAACCGAATAGCGGAATGACGTTAGGGAGCCTAGTTCAATGCAACCAGAAGGTCTCAATATTATATAGCTATAATCGGAACAAATGTTTCACCTTTATGGGTTAACAAGCTCCCTTCTATTGGTAATCGATTGCACAATTGTGACGTCATAACAAAAATGAAACAATACACAATATGATTTTTATTTGAAAATGAATTCAAATTAACAAAAATTATCTGTGTTTGAGTGTAGTTTATTTGTACAAGTTACAACTTTTCGGGCACACATTCTGTGATCTTCCTCAGGTCTTAATATCACAACATAACCTGCGGAAGGCCACAGAATAAGTGACCTAAAATCTGAAGCTTTTATAAATTAACCACCGAAAGAAACAAGTTCTTTTATCAATGTGAAATCCTAAATATGTGAATTCAAATTATATATTTTATTATTGCAAAATATGTTCTAAGAAATAACTTAACGTTTTAAATATTAAAGGGGAACGGGAGCGAAGTGGTTACGCATGTTTTTCCCGATAAGATGGCGTTGTGTGTCATAAAAAGTATGCCCAAAAATCAAGTAATTCATAAATTTGCCAAGAGATGCCAGAAGTAGCTAATAATATTTATTGCATTTGGTTGGTTTTCATTGATCTTTTAACAATAAATACTTTATAAATGTTATTATATATTATGTATCTTTTATAAAAATATAAATATATAAATATAGGCCAGATATAGGCTAATACTATCTATATCTTCTGATAGACTAGCCTGCCATCTATTGCAAGAATGCTGAACTAATTTGACAGTTGAATTTTAAATAAATCACCTAAGATTATTTTAAAAATTTCTTAATTAATATGTGATTAATAATAACAATAAATTCATTTTTAAATTAAAAAAAATTAAAGATTATTGGGGCCGATTGTTTTTTGTATTTTCTTGATAACAAAAAAATTAATTACGATAATTTTTTATTAAGTCATTAAAAAAATTATAGCTCGATGTCCCAATAATCTCTTATGAATTTAATTCATTTAAAAAAAAAGCATTAAAATATTCCTTATAATAGTCTAGCTTTTTTTTTTTAAAGTAGACGTCGCTCCTGAACCCCCTTAAAGATATTCATTAAATATAAAAAGTATATAATTGATCAGCCGACATGTCTTCGAATTCAGGAGGGAAAGATATTTTTATTTATGTTATTTTGAAAAATAAAATGAACATTATTTCCATGAGGATGTTTATTCCGGGGGCGTTTTTCCATGGGGATATTTTTTTTCCGCCAGCTCTTTTTTTCCGGGGGCGTTTTGTCGGGAGTCATTTTTCCGGACACCGGTCGAAATAACTCTTGTCAAATAAAATGATATGCTAGTGGTCCCACCAAGCCTGGTGTTTTATTCCCCGGATATTCATTGTGTATTTATTTATTTTATCTATGAATTTTTACTTTCTCTTACCTATACAATTCATATATCGATACTTGGAATATCGATTATATATACAGAAATGTTCAGCTTTTTGTGCTTTACAAAACAGTCTAATTAAAATTTTGCTATCTCAAAAAAAGTGTTTTTTTACGCCATTAAATTTTTTATAGGTATTTGAGAAATCATAGGAATTTATGGGGGTAGGCCTATAGTGTTTTTCAACCTATTACTTTGCGCAAACACCATAACATAATATAGTAAACTTTACTACAGTCACTTAGTAAATATACATCAATAATTCTGTTAATTTAAGTATAGAGTAATTTTTTTTTTTTTTAGTTTATCTCAATATCTCGCGGTACCCCTTAGCCAATCTCGCGGCATCCTTGGGTGCCGGGGCACACCGGTTGGGAATCACTGCATTAGATATTAATTTTCTACACGAATTAGGCAAAACTAAGTGTAGTGAGATTGCATTTTTTATGCTTTTTTCCCCCTTGGTGCTTTTTTGAGCTTATTTTACGTATATTTATTGATATATAATTTTTAAAAATAATTCAAATTATTATTCAGTAAAATCCTTCATGTAAAGCAAATTCTTCGGCGAAAAAATCTAGTGCGGCTCGTCACACCATATTTTTTTTTACAAAATTTTGAAAATTATATTGAATTTCTTCTATGAGTAGAGAGCAGAATATTTTTTGTATCATTAAATATGAATAACAGATAACTTAGGACACACACTGTTTCATGTTTTTATAAGAACAAGTCTTTTTATTTGACTAAAGGTCTCCTAAGCTGATTTAATTTCATTTTTTTCTTTCTCTAAACTAAATAAAAAAAAAAAGAAAATAGGAGAAACGCCAAAAGCAAGAGAGCAAAGAGTTTCTACCTCATAAAACTCTTCTCTCCTGGACCAACATACTGCAGGAAACTGTTCCGCATTGCGATCTTTAAAAATAAATACCATGTTCTTATATATATTATTTTTTTGAAGAATGTAGATATTATTACTTAATTATAATAAATCCTCATTTTTTTTATTTTCTCTTTATTATAATATTTTTATTCATTCATTTATTAATACAAACAAATCTTTTATGCTTAAATTTAAGATCTTTTTTTTTAACAAATTAAATATTCATATATTCTTTAGATAAAGTTGGATAGAAAATTATGTATTCGTTTCATTTATTAAAAAAAATTTTTTGTTTAAATTGTTTTTGTTTTATTAATTAAAACAACAAACTGAAAAAAATTATAAGTATTAACTAGATAGAGAGAGCTTTGTTTGAAAAATCTGGTGTGACTGTCGCACAGCACACAACTTTCTCTTACCTTCGGTAATCGAAAGTTGTGTACTGTGCTTGTCACACCAGATTTTTTTGTGTCGACATATATTTAGTTTCCGCCAATATATTAGAATTTAAGATGTCAAATTTATAAACATGGGAAAATATTTATATTTTGTTACCATGGCAACCATTTCTCCAATCTTTCCTATGAAGCACAAGAGTAAAGTGTGCTTCAAACAATTTTGAGGGCAAAACGAAAATATACATTTGAAAGAGCATCTAAAAAATAATTGATTTTTGAATTTTAATCAAAATCGTTAGAGCGGCGAATTTTGAGAAAATCGAAAAAAACTGAAAAAGTACATCAGTAAAGTACTAGTACTCTTTGACAGATTTTGATTAAAAGCTTATTTCTCCGTCCCGTGGGGTGTTTAACTTAAATATAAAATTTCAGCCTCATAGCTCAATTCCTTCATGCTTAAAATTGAACACACACCCACCCACCCACAGACAGACCATGTCGCGAAAACCACTTTTTTGGATTCAGGGGACCTCAAAACGTGAAGATCCATCAAAATCTCGACATCGAATTTTTGACATGAATCCAATACTTTCTCTCTCTATATATTAACATATATATAGAGGTAAGAGAAAGTAAAAAGCGGACAAGGCGTTAGTGTGCGCGTGCTAGTTTGGTTGCCAGCCTGCCTGGCGTTAAGAAATTTCTGTTTCTAATGAGAGATCTCATTATCATTGCTATATATAAAGCGCTTGCCACTAACTTCCTGTCCCTGTGTGTATGAACCATCAGGGCGCCGAAGTCGAGCAATTGCAAAATTTCCAAACACTGATTAAGAATAAATTTGCTCGCCTAGTTTTAAAATAGTGCCTCAAATTTCTTTAGCGCCTACCTCTAAATGTTCTTGCAATTCAACCTTATATGACGTCCCCTGAAAGTAAAGAAATGTTAATTTCCAAGTAACACTCTTGCATAAAATTAGAGAGGTTTAATATTGTCCCTCCCTATATTGATTTATCCTTTGATTACAGCTACTATTTACCTTATTGCATGTTATTGCAAAAAAGCTAATTTCTTCTACAAAATATTATGAAATTACATGACGTGCGATAATTTCATCCATTAGAGTTTGACTCATCATTCTCTAATGTAAAAATCCGGTGTGACTGGTCGCACTGTTTAGTGTTTATTTAGATATCATTAAGCTTGATTATTAAAGGATATATTGTTGTAACTTTGTCGTCCCCTCTCCTCTGTATTATTGAATGGCTTGGTCGGAATAAGGGTAGGGGGTGCGCGCGTGCGTGGAGGGAGGGAACGAGGGAGGAATCCGCAGCTGGGGTTGAATTCAGTTGTGACGCTTTGCTCGTGTCGTTAACATCACAAATACCTTCCTCAGTGCGTCTCGTGTGTTCACTCATCCACTCTCGATTTTTTCTCTCTCGCGTTGTTCTCTTTTAGATCGGCACCCTGCGTCGACATCGGCTGCAGATTATCTCCTCTTCCAATGCCGAATCGGTAAATTTTTACCATATGGTAGACTTAACGAAACGTTATGAAATAAATAATATATTCTGCAACAATAGTCAAAACATTTTGATTATCTTGACTATTGGAACATTTATTGACTGACAAACTATAAAAATAAACAGAAACTCTCTCTTTATATATTTACCACTTTCGATTTTATATCTTTTTAACTGATTACCTCTAAACTTTCTATGTACTGATAGGTATCTGGATTTATTCATTGTGTCAACTTCATTTTTTACTTCCTCTTACCTATATATTTTAATATTTAGTATTGGTTTCATGTCAAAAATTCGATGTCGAGATTTCGATGGATATACACGTTTTGAGGTCGCATCTGTGTGTGTCTTTAATTTAAAGCATGAAGGAATTGAGCTAGGAGGTTGAAATTTTATATTTAAGCTAAGCACCTCCCGGAGACGTGAAAATAAGCTTTTAATCAAAATCTGCTAAAAAGTACTAGTACTTTACTGATGTACTTTTTCAGTTTTTTTTCTATTTTCTCAAAATTAGCTCCAATGATTTTGATTAAAAATCATAAATCAATTATTTTTTAGATGCTCTTTGAAATGTTTATTCTCATTTTGTCATTGAAATCTTATGAAGGCCACTTTACTCTTCTATTTCATAGGAAAGATGGAGAAATGGTTCCCATGGTAACAAAATATAAATATTTTCCCATGTTTATAAATTTTATTACATCTTGAATTTTAATACATGTATATCGGTGGAAAATAAATATATGTCGACACAAAAAATCAGATTTGACAAGCACAGCACAAAACTTTCGATTACCGATGGTAAGAGAAGGTGTGTGCTTTGAGACCAGTCACACCAGATTTTTTTTAATATTCAAAAAAAAATTTTTTTTCATAGTCGAGAATAAAAAAAAAAAAAAAATCAGAACATTCGTAAAAAATATTAATATTTAATTGCATATATTCATAATTTATTTGCGCAATACGGAAGTTAAAAAAAAAAAAAAGAGAAAATTACTTTTAGAAATATTTTTTTTTCTCTCTCGACTACTAATGCCTTTTAGAGGTATATATTAAGTTTAAAATTATATTATACCGATGACGACCGGGGAACATTTCACGCTCGTAGATTTTTAATGAAGAGCATTTATTGCTTAAAAATAGGCAACCTGCTTAACAGGCATGCATCTTTGGTAGTTCGCTCTAAAAAACAATCTTCTTCTTTCATCTCCCAAATATTGAAGCTCAAAATCAAGTTGATTATTTTACTGTAAATAAATTATAATGCTCAGGCCTGAGATGAAATACAGTGAGGTTGCTGTTTTTTGAAGCTTCTTATTACCTTGATTTAAATTATATCGACCTCCAAATAAATATGAACTAACAATTGTAAATCTAAAAAAAAAAAAAAAAAAAAAAAATAGTGCTACACACTAATAAAGAAAAATTTCTTCACAAAATTCACATTTATTTTATGAGGAACCTGGGGCGCCGGAACGAATCTGATTCAGGGGGGGGGGCAACCTACTTAAAAAAAAATAAATAAATAAGTAAATAAATTAAAAAGAAAATTAAAAATACTTATTTCCTTCAAATAGTATAAAACAAATCTATAGGTTATAGCCTAAAAAACTTTTAATAAAATCACTAGCAAATTTTTAAAAATTTATATAGCCTAAAAAAAAATATTTGATAAAATCACTAATAATAGATTTTTTAAAATTTGCTTTTTTAGTATTTGAAGGAAATAAATATTTTTAATTTTCTATATTTTTTTATTTTTATTTTTTTGAATGGATAGTGTCTCAAGTTTTCATGTTATCTAAATTTTATTTTAATTTCATATAAAGGATTTTAAAAAATTCGAAATACAATAGGGTCTATATAAAATATTTTGAAAAAAAAAAATGAATTACTTTTTTAATTTTTTTTAATTTAAAAGATTTTATTTTTTAAAAATAAATACATATTGCCCCCCTCTGCCCCCTCCTACAGGATGCCAGGAGGGGGCAATATACCCTTCCCCCCCTTCCGGCGCCTATGTGATGAACTGTTCTTTTTCACAAAACTCGGGTTACCAAGTTGGATTCATCCCCACTTAGGCCTCTGGGGTGAGATTACTCGAGCTTTGTTACAACTTCACATCCGTAATCCGCAGCTTCTCCCACTTAACCACTAAAGTGTTGAGTTTAGTCGTGTCGACAGCCGCCTTTTTTTTACCCCAAGTGACGTCATTGTCATTCTACGCTCTCTTTCTTATTTAACAGCTTTTCGCAACAGTTTGAGAAAAGAAATTAGAAATCGAACTTGATTGATGTTGTGGAGCTTCTCTACACTGTGACCTTATAGATCTATTGTCCTCCCCGTATCACTCTCGTGATACAAGGCCCCAGGAGGGGATTAATTTAGGAATAGTTCATGGTTTCTCCAGTAGAGATGCTCGACTTAGTTGAATTTTTGCGACAAGCCGGGTTCGAACTCGAGTCCAATTTTACATCGAATTACTAAGCACCAGCTTATCCGATAAGCCACGTCGACTTCAAAATCGAACTTGGTAGCTTGCATTTATTTGTTTAGGCAACTGGAAATTGTTTGTTCCACTTAAAAAGAAAAAACTTGAATAAAACAATATTTTTTTTAACAAACTCATGGTAATGTTTTCGAATTTAATTTCATTCTGAAAATATTTTTATTTAAAAAACAAAAAAATAGTGAGATCGAATTCATATGTACATTTTTTATTATATCCCCTGAGTGTTTCGGAAATAATTCACTTTTTTCAAATTCAAAATTCTGTTTATTAGCAATTTACATTAACAGGATTCCATTTACAAAAAGTATTTCGTAATATGTTATTAAGTTAATTAATTCTGATTTTCCAAAAAGACACACAGACAGACAATGTTGGACCTCAAAACGTGTATATCCATCAAAATCTTTTTGATCCAATACTTTTTCTTTATATATATATTACATATATACATAGGTAAGAGAAAGTAGAAGGGTAAATTAACTAGGACCCTAAAGTTTTTTTTTTAAGCATCGGTGTAATTTGACAAAATTTTAACATTCAGGTCGAGAAGCATCTTAGCATCTTTGGAGCAAGAGCTTTATCTCTGCTCTAAGGATAGTCCAGTGCAAAGTTTTAAATTTAAAAGTGGAATTTTATCTATTTTTAAAGATAAAGTTTCTAAAGTATATTTTTTGATTTATCTCCCTACTAGGAAATGGACCTTTATGAAGTTGTTGACCTAGTTTCTTTTGTAGGTGATAATATATATAATTCAAATTTATTTTTTTTATAAATATAAACTCGTATCAACTTTCCTTCCTTTGATATAGAATCTTACCTTTTTTGCTTTTTTTTTATTTAAAAAAACGCCTCTTTTATCTCCGATTTGTCAATAATTTTAAAAATTTCTTTTTAATATAATTACTTGAAAAAATTCTTAATATCTTTTTGATTAGATTCCCTTTGAGATAACTTACCTGTTTAGAATTTATATAATATATAGAGTATAAAGTGGTGTGGGAAGGCTTTAAGCAAATATCTCTCTAAAGCAAGCAACAATAATATAATTTCTTGTATCAATCCACATGAATGAGGCGAATAATTTCTTATCAGGTTGCTGGAAGGTAGCCAACTTAAATAGCCAACTCACTAATTAAATAAAAAAGTGCACCGGAAAATTACTATTGCTAAAATATTTTTGGATAATTATCATTATTTTTTTCTCTCCCCAAAAAATCCGCTGCCCTATGCCCTTGCCTACTTTGGCTTGTGAAAAATCCTGCCCTGACTATTTGCATTCCATTAGCAGGAAATCCTAGGTACGATCCCCTAAAGCCTTGGCCATAACAAAACCGATTTTTCATCTAATTACTCCAGATGAATAGGGTTTTATAATTGTTATAATTAATAAGAGTCTTGTTTCGGTTCAACTGTGATATATTTGTAAAAATTACATTTCGGCCACTCACTGTGATCTTAAGCTACATTGTGACTTGAGGAGTAGCCGAAACGTTGTACATATTTGTTTTGAGTTTGATTGTGAATTTGAATAGGACACTTCACACAGTGCAACTCTTTTTTTTTTTTTAAACATTCACACTTTTTTCCTCATTCACACTCACATTCACACACACATTCACACACAAAAAAAGTATTAAAAAAAATAAATACTCATTTTATAAAATTCCTTATCGTTTATAAATTAATTAAAAAAAAAGCTGGAGCAATTAATTAAAAATTGATTTTAGGGTTGGAATTCTTTCTCGAACAATCAAAAACTAATTTTTACACAAGACACCCTTACTTTTAACTTTCGCCTTTTTGGGAAAGAAATCTAGTAATTATATGAAAATGGAAATATTTACAAAACGATTTTCCTATGATAATGATATTTATATTTGACTAATTAATATCAAAAGGCTCTTGATTTATTAATTTCACAAATGCAAATGCAATCCAAACAATTAATTAGAATTTAATTGGAATTCTCAGAAATAGGTGTGCCTGGTCACCCGAGAATTCCTCATTATCCCTTAAACTGAAGGGAATTTATATTTTTTTTCGCTATATTTTATAAATGTCAAGGGTCATTAGCCATGTTGCTACCCAATTTTCAGAAATGTATTTATTGATCATTCGGGTTGATGAATTCGGTCATCTCTCAAGCTATTCAATCGACGTCAACAGACATTTCACATAAATTATTTTTTTTCTCTTCATATATATATTCCGTTTAATTATGTTAAACTTACTATAAAATGACAATGTCTTTTTTCATTTCATTTCATGGATTGCTTCAATAGGAGATTTTTATTTTCCCCAAATAAAATTGAGGAAACTCAACTTTCACACTCTCTCACTTAAAAAAACTTTCTCCTCCTTACATAAATAAATTTCCACCTCTGGTTTGAATATTGGCAAATGC
>JAKCPI010003986.1:0-47067 GCA_023213315.1 Euborellia annulipes
CTCTAAGGGCCGGTTGCTTCATCCTGGGTGAGCTTGTTAGGCCCCGACTTATTTTGTAGTGCAGAAACCCACTTCAGTTTTATTTTTATAGTAAAATATACAATATTTCATCATTTTATTGCTAAAAGAAGTATTCTAGAAGTACATATTTTGTTATTTTACCTTATATTCTACTTATTTTATCAATAAAATGATGAAATGTATATTTTATAAAATATGTTATAGGCTAGGGCCCGCTTGCATCAGATCTCGTCGCCATATTTAGCCCTGAGTTAACCTCACTTTTGAGTAATTTCATATAGATATATGGGGAATTGGAGCCAAGGTCCGGGCTAAAGTTAGCCCAGGCCCAAAGTCGGGGCTAAGATTTAGCCCCTGGGTTGACACGTACGAACATGTATTATGAACTCAAGCATCCTAACTTCACCAATATAAATGTAAAAAATAATATAAATACAATATGGAATCTACCGTTTTTTTGTTATTATTCATTTTATGTCAATCAGGATTATATTCGTATATCCAGGATATATTGCAAGTTGTTGAATATTCTAACTTCATCTAAGGCATTGCACATGTCTTGTTAATAAAACTATTTGTTTTCAAATTGAATGCAAATTGATATAATATTGATATTAAATATTTATATATAAATATCTTCAGTTGATATTACTTCTTGTCAGGTGAAAATAAAAGATATATTTCTTTTTGAAATTATCTTTATTTGAGCCACACAGCTGGCAATTTGTCAAAATAGTTGTGAAGATTGGAACAATTGACAAATTGTTATGTGAACACTAATAAATCTTGTTTATTTTTTTGAAAATTTTCAAATTTTAGCAAAAAAAAATTAAATTCTTATATTTAAATGTATATTAATAATATTTATTTAAATTATGGGTGATAATATCAATTTTTATTTTTAATAATTTTTATAAGATGCCTTAATGGAGTTGCAAACTTCACAAACAGAACATGATTTGTTCCCCCGGAAGAGGGTTTCTGCATTACAAAAAAAAGCCATTTAGCCCGGGGCTAACAAACTCACCCAGGATGAAGCAACCGGCCCTAATAGTTTTCGATTAATTGATACAAAATTTCAAAATATAAGATTTTTAATTTAACCAATTCTTAAACATATGACACTGGGAAAATATGGGGGATTTGATGAGGATTAAGAATCTACTTTTGTTATTTTTGTAATCATCATACTCAAGGAGCAGAGTCTCCTCCCTTGTTATGAAGAAATTCATTCAGAGCTATATATATTGACCTTCTAAAAATTTCACTCCCTCATGTTTATATTATAAATAAATGAAAGTAAAAATTTATTATTGAATATTGTAAAAAAATAAAATTCTTATTTTGAAACGCCATATATTCTCTACAAAGTTAGTTTTGTAAAAAATTGATAAATGCTTTCAATTTTTTGTTTGAAATTTTTTTAATATAATTTAAAAGGTTATTTTACTATTGGAGCCATCTTTTGAAGATGACGTCACAATGCTTGCATTTATTTGTGTAGTATTTAATGTTCTGTCTTTTCCCATTCGCCAACCAGTTTGATATTATATTGAGTTTGTATTTATAAATTATTTTACTATATCTAGCCATTTATTTTTCTTAATTTCAAGTCTATTATGATTATGCTAATCCCTTTCATAATATTTTCAATAAGTTAGTTTTTCTTTTTTATATTACTTTCTCTTACCAAGGTCGGTCCCAGAGGGGGGGGGGGTCAAGGGGGTCGTGACCCCCCCCAAAATCTTTTTTTTTAACATACACTTTTTTCCCACTCACTCTCCTATTCACACAATCTTTTCGCCAACTTAGGCCATTTAAGACTTAAACGATACTCATATTTGATTAATATATATTTATTGGGGTCCAGGCCCATTTATTTCTACTATAAAAAAAAAAAAAAACAGTGACCCCCCCCCCCAAAATGTAAGGCTAGGACCGCCCTTGTTATATATATAACTTTGTAAACTAATAAAAAATTGCTGATTGAATAAATTATCTGATTTGTGCTGCACTCTTGTGGAAACTTTAAAAATTATACTTATAATTCTAAAAGTCGCCAGAGGGTCGCAGCACTAATTAATCAGTCTGAGATAGATATCTTAATTTATATAATAATATTCCAATGATCCGGAGATCAAAAACAGATAGGAGGTTATTTTTTTCTTTGGCGCCAACACACTCCTTTACTATTCTATTCTCCTGTTCACTCCTGATACAAAGACCATATTTTTAATACAAAATTTATTAAAAAATAAAATTAAAAACTATGAAGAATATTTTTTATTATTAATTAATTAAATTTGTAAATAGTTTTTATAGTCAAAATACATTTAAAAATATTAAATTTTCTAAATTAAGTACAAATTTCAAGATCAATTACTCCACAGATTAATTACTATTTATTATAACATGTTAATACTGAAAAACGAAATTCGTAGCGCCGTAATCATCTCAAAAATTTTATATTTTCTAAAGTAAAATTAAGTTTCAAGGAATTGAAAATCTGAAACTAAATAGGTCTATATCAAGGGCGGATAGAAGGGAGGGGGGGAGGAGTAAATGAGGTAATTACCTCCCCCGAGATTTGAGAAAAATATTTTTTTTTGGGAATTAAATTTTATTTTGAATATAAAATTTTAAAAATTGGCCATTTCCCGTCTCCCCCGTAGCGCCTCATTGATTAATAAATATATTGGTAAATAAAAACCACAAATAGGTCGGTCCCCTTTGTTTTGCACCCCCAGCCCAGTTGCGCCCGTGGCGGGCGCCTGTTTTGCCACGCCCTCGTTACGGCCCTGAGATTTATTGGTATAAATTCCACAGCCATGGGCGTAACTAGGGTCCCGGGGCCCCCGCCCCAAGAAAAATTGAGTCAATCCCCGAAGGATGACTGATCCCATGACCTCCCCAGCCTAATTCTCTAGTTACGCCCATGTCGACAGCTACTCTACTTATTTAACATTTTTTTTTTTTTATATTCTAAAACCAACCTAAAAAAAAAATATTCAATTTTCAAAAGATCCGCCAAAATTGTTTTTAAATTTTTTTAAAGAAGCTAATGTATTCTCTCTGAGCCACGGGTCAAGGGCGTTTATTAAATTAAAAAAATTAAAATTACTAAAAATCTTTCAAATTAATAATGTTTATTATTAAATTAAAATATCTTTATACTTTTTAAATGATAATCAGTTTTTTTAAATTTAATCGGGTTTGTTTAATATTTAGTGACATTCATATCTTGGATTTTTATTTCGTTAAGTTGCCACTATCACTAAACGAGAAAGGAGGGGGTAGCGTCTTTAGCTATACGCATGCGCCAAGCCAGTTGGCTTCATTGTTGCTTAGTAATTGATCATTTATCAGTGTTGTTTCAGTGTTATAAGTTTTATTTTATTAGTGTATATAAAATTCATCCGCACTACTCTCCATTTGTTTATTATAAAGGTAAATAATCAATTAATATATATAACAACAATTTATATAAAAAAAAATATATTAATTAATAAATAAATGGTGAAGGCGGCGTCTTTTTATAATTTTTTTTTGGAAGATCAAATGAGTCTTTCAAGGCCAAACGCCCTCATTAATCTAAATTTGGTGCTCAGATTTATAAAAAAAGTATAATTTTTAATAAATTTATATAATTATAAATATATAAATTGTTGTCCTTTGGTTTAATCAGTACGATAAGCATTTGGGAACTCAGGCATTGAAGCTTGGCTTTTCAAAGGCAGCCATTTTTTTTTCCTTTTTTTTTTTTTTAATTTAAATTATAAAACTCTTGGCAATCCTTATATTTTAAAGTTAAATAGTTTTGTCGAACATGTTTGAGAGAGATAGAGAATAGTTTAAAGAGAGGCTCTTCCTCCACCAAATCATTTCAGTCAAATTTCGTTTGTCCCAACACGATCAGTTCTCAACGCATGCGCCCCAAGCCGATGGCGAAGCTTGTTTGAGATTGTTGAATTTGTGAGCAAACTTTTTAGTTTGTTCGATTCCATAATCTCACATTTGTTATAGTTTTATTTAAAATTATCCTAATTATGTACTTACACTCTCTTTTATTGCAAGGTTAAAAGAAAATCTGATTTAAATTTTAGGAAATGCAATTAACTGATGTAATTTCCGAGAAATGTCTATTTCTGGAAATTTCCTTTTATTGAAGATATAAACAAATTTATTTGTCAAAGCAATTAAAAAGTGTTAGAAACAGAATTAGATGCATTTTTAATGTTTAAAAAAATTTGTGGGGAAACGTTGGGATTGATTCAAGGGCGGATCCAGACAAGGGCGGACCCAGAGGGGGGGTCAAGGGGGTCGTGACCCCCCCCAAATCTTTTTCTTTTTTTTTAATACACACTTTTTCCCACTCACTCTCCCATTCACACAATCTTTTCGCCAACTTAGGCCATTTAAGACCTAAACGATACTCATATTTGATTAATATATATTTATTGGGGTCCAGGTACATTTATTTATACTATAAAAAAAAAAAAAAAAACAGTGACCCCCCCCAAAATGTAAGGCTAGGACCGCCCTTGGATCCAGAGGTGTTTCTCGGGGGGGGGGGAATCTGGTGTGACTGGCCGCACAGCACACAATTTTTTCTTAATTTCGGTAATTTAAAGGCGCATTCTCAACTTGTTTGACAGAATATAAATACAAATCAAATTTTTAAGTATTAATATTTAAAATTTTACATTAAAAATAAATTTTTTTGCGAAAAAGTTTTTTTTTTCAAATCTCGGGGGAGGGGGTAATTACCCTTTTACCCCCTCCCCCTTGTATCCGCCCTTGGATTGATTATAAATGCACTTTAAAAAAATAATTTACATGAAAACTGTAGCTTTGAGAAGGTCCTTTGGGTAAAATATTTATATTTAACAAGACTATGTTTTTTGGTAGTAGGCCAAGCGCCGCCCCATGGCCCCTGGGAATCGAACCCAGGATCTCCAGCCTTTCTGGGACATCGGTGTGCTATCCATTGCACCAGGCCACGGACCGCACACTGATGCACCAGAAAGGCTGGCGATCCGCCGCAGGCGCACCCGAACCAGCTAAGGGGCGCCCAGGGGGGGGCGAAGCCCCCCTTTCTAGACGTGAAACTTCTCATAATTAAGAAAAAGCGAGGGTCCGTCCCAATTAATAAAACCTTTGAAACAAATAACCTAGTGTTTAATTTGTTTATTTATATAAATATATTTTAATTTCACTGGGTGGGAAGTCCTCCTTCACTCTTTATATAAGCCACTGAACTCACGGGACTTTAATTTCTATAGTTCCTTCTATATCATTTCTAAGTGTAAATATAATTGCTACACACTTCTGGGTAAGATAAATGTCCGCCGAAGGGACCGAAGCTTAATAAAATTACTATCATAAACAACGCTGGATTCGAGAAGCTCGACCGAGCCCCGGGGCTTCGGGCAATAAAAAAAATAATTATTTTCTAAGTTATGAAATGGATTTTTATAATAAATTAATTTTAAATCAGAAAATGAATCACTTTTGCTTTTAACTCATCTAAAAATTGATTTCCTTTAATTTCCTCTTCTTTGTAGATCACGGTCTTTTGGATTACCTTGGAGACATTTTTTACGGTGGATAAATTAAATCATCTTGAATATACTTGATAAGCTATGGTCATCTTAGAGCAGCTCTTGGTAGAATAATAACAGGTAATCACCGTTTATATTATAGAAGATTCAGATTTTAAATAAAAAGCCAAATAAAATTTTTAAACTCCTTTATTATTTTGGACCGGCATCTTTTTGTAAAGATTAAAAAGTACAGTACTTCTAAAAAACAAAATTTAATAAATTAACCCAATAAATTTATATATCAATAATAAAAACGTCAGGTTCAATGAATTTTCTCTCATTTAAATAAAGATGAGGAAGCAAAATAAAATTTATTTGGCTATCAAAATTATTGTAATTTGAATCTGATAGAGTGGTCATATTTAATGAATACTGCTATTTTTCCACACACTATAATACTTTTTTTTTTAATCAGAAAATGATTCACACCACTTTTACATTATAAAAAAATTTTGCGAATAATGTTACAACAATCTTACCGTATTTATAGCAAATTTTATCCATTCCATGATATATAACGGATTTAGTACTGGTAAAGCGACTTAGCCCCGGAATAAAGAAACCCTTTCAGTAATAAATCTTATTATAAAATACATCTCATCATTTAATTATTAAAAGAAGTAGAATAAAAATAAAGAATAAATCAAATATTTCTACTCCTTTTAATAATAAAATAATGAGATATGGTTTATTTTATAATAAGATTTATTAATGAAAGGGCTTCTTCATTCCAGGGCTGAGTCACTTAACCAAGGGCTAGCACATTGAATATTGATGAAGAAACCGGCCAAAAGAGTAAATTCTTTGATATTGTCTATTTTTTACTGGGGAGGGAAGGAGTTTGATATTAATTTCCTATAGCTGGAAATTATCTCTTTCTCATTAGAACTCCAAAATATTTGTTATAAAATTTAATTTGTTATTGTGATTAAATCCTTCTCTCTCCCTTAATTTAGGCCTGAATTGAAGTACGATAGGGGAGCGGGGCGATTGCTCTTCAAATCGCTTTCTGCACAAAACGTTTAGGCATTGCATAATGAATATTTAATTGACTCATATTGACAATCAATATCAATTAATATTAAAATTTTTAATTTATAATATTTATATCATGACAGATTTGATATTTTTACTTTTTTGAAAAGATGTGACATGTGAATTTATGACATCTTTTAATAAAAATTTGAAAAATGTTTTGCTCCCTCACCCTCCCTTGAAAAAACTGAAGGATCTGTTTGTTGGAAATAAAAGTATTTCTAATATTATCTGCAAAATAATATTAAATAAAATGAAAAGGAATTAAATATAGCTTGTATAGGAGAAGTGATTAGTAAAGTTGAAAAATTTTCAAAATGTTGCGCGATGGACCGATCCGGTCGATTTGCATACTCATCACATAAATGTTGATAGTAAGGATGTTTTGATTTGTGGTCAAAATCAATATGGTGCTAATGAGGGCTAATTGCAAGTGCTGTATGTCGTCGTCGTGGTCATGGTCTGTCCCTTGGGCGTTGTCCTACTCTTAACCCATAGAGTTCACATATTCGTCTGGAGTTCTGGAGGAGTAGGGATCATGGAAGGGAGGCTGTGCGCTGGAGCGATCTGCGCGCGCCTTGGGGAGGCGGTTCGCCTCTGAGAACAGCCAGCCATGCGGTGACGGCAGCGCCACGGCGTTTAGACTAGCAACTTCAGTCAGTTGGTGGCGAGTGACCTGAAAACATGTGCGTCACCGGCTGGGTGCTCCGAACCGTTCGGTGCACGATCCCACCCTTAAGACTCTTCTTTTCTTGGCCATTTGTGCTAGCACCTCATTTCCAAAACAAGTGAAGTGACAACACATTTAGAATGATGGATACGGCAATGGGAGTATCGAGTCAACCGCCCTACAGCCCTCATCTCAAGAAGGTTCTTAAAACATACCAGTTGAGCGCAATTAAAAGCCTCCAAGGCCCGAGTACCGTCCTCGGGGATAAGACAACTGTTGTGACTGCTCCTCCGGTTAAAAAAGAGATGGCCAATGATTTTGCGGATTCGTCAAGCCCGGAACCGACTATCCCACCTCCAACTCGATTGGCCATCCAGCAGATGCCGATTCTGACAACCCCGGATCAGCGCTCAGAAAGGTCGGAGACAGTTCTTGAGGGTGAAACTATTTCGTGTTTCGTAGTAGGCGGTGAAAAGAGGCTTTGCTTGCCTCAGGTGCTCAACACGGTGCTGCGTGAATTCAGCTTGCCGCAAATAAACCAAGTGTGCGACGAATTGCAAATTTATTGTTCTCGGTGCAATCCAGAACAGCTCGAGGAGCTCAAGTCAACCGGAATCTTACCATTGACGGCACCGTCATGTGGACTTATTACAAAAACAGACGCGGAACGTCTTTGCTCTGCTTTACTGCACCGGGAACCTCCACCATCGGCGGCGGCCGCGGCTGCAGCTGCAGCTGCAGCACGAAAAGCCTCGGCCGCCGGTGCCGTTAATGTTTATCACGAATGTTTTGGCAAGTGTCGCGGTGTTTGCTCTCCAGAACTTTACCGCGCTGATGGACAAGCATACTGCATCGAGTGCTCCGAGTGCCACGCGTGGTTCACACCACAACGTTTCGTATGCCACGTGCATCGACACCTGGAGAATCGCACCTGCCACTGGGGATTCGATTCCAGTAATTGGAGAGCCTACCTGCTCGTCGCCGACGGACAATGTGGACACTCCGAGAAATTAGCCAATCTCCTCGAGCTGTACGGTACTTCTAAGAGAAAGCAGGTGAGAACATATCTTTGTTGCTATCGTCGTCGTCTCTGTCATTCTTGTTATCATCCTTCAACTGTCCCTGCTAAAAATATTGCTACCAATCGATAGTTTACGTTCACAGACAGTCATTCAGACAGCCCCCTTCTCCCTCCCCGAGTCTATAAACTCTAGGGCGACCAACTTTTCAAACGTTATCCGAAATTGACTGTCAAATTCGTTATTTAAGAAATAAACGTCTCTAAATCTAAATAATTATACCATAAGGAAATCTCTTTTGTCAAAAATATATTATCTTTTGATAGCCAATTAAAAATTAAATGATTGCTTAATCAGAAAACAAATGGGAATATTTAATATTTTTTGTTCTCTCAAATTAATTTCACTTAATTAAAAAGTAAATAAAAATAATTCTCTAACACTTATACATTATTTTTTAGAATTTAACAAGTTGGTTACCCTCTTTGCAAAAAAAAAAAAAAAATTTAATGAACTGTATAAGGATTGTCCAGGAACAGTTCATATAATTGATCATTAATTTTCGCAACAGGTTGACCACCGATTCGTGATCAATAGTAACTGCGTTGTTGCCGGTCATCTTAAATCATATTTATACGTTAATGTTTATACTTTTTGTACGTTTATAGGCTATTTTGTTGATATGTTTGTAATTTAACGACAAAATCTTATTTATGAGTTATTTTTATTGACGTACTGTTGCATTCAAATGTTGTTTCTATCAACAAATTTTAACTTATGGCAATATTTCATCTATTAGTTCAGAGGTCATGAAATCATTCATTTCAATTTTTTATTTATTAAGAGTTCCCTAGG
Source organism: Euborellia annulipes (assembly GCA_023213315.1). Taxonomy (NCBI): domain Eukaryota; kingdom Metazoa; phylum Arthropoda; class Insecta; order Dermaptera; family Anisolabididae; genus Euborellia; species Euborellia annulipes. The sequence goes on from JAKCPI010003986.1 coordinate 9,204, forward strand.
ATTTTTTCTCTACTTTGAGGAAGACTTAATGATTGATATTCATACATCTTTTTTGTTTTACTAATAATTTTTATCATTGTCAAAGGTTCAAAGTCTGTGATTAAAATTTTTACACTATGTTATCTCGAATAATGAATTGCTTATATAATCTAATTTATCATATATTGGATCGAGAATTCAAAAAAAAAAAAATCAATTTATTAAATTAGTAAATTACTCATTCAAAATAACAAAAATTATAGTTTTGATTAAAAAATACATAATTTTTTGTTAAATTTTTAAAAATTATTGTATATTATTTCTCAAGAGAGATGGATAAAGATCTAAAAAAAATTTCTCCCTTGTGGAAATAATTTATAAAATTTAAAAATACATTACAACATATATTATTGCGAATTTCTCTTGGAAGGGATGGCATATAACATATTTTTAATATCATAATTAAAGATAAAACATATTTAATAATATCTAATTATCAATGGGTTTTTCAGACAAAATAAAATGAATTATAACTTTATTAATTTTTACTTAATAAAATAATAATTTTCCTAAATACCCATAAAACCCGGAACTTACTACTTTTATTTAATAATAAATTATTTTATATTAAATTGAAAAATAAATTTAGTTACCTCTGAACTGTAGCTCAATGGTCAGGTCAACATTCACCTCTTATGCTAGAGGTCAAATTTTCGCTTCTTGTTCCATAAGATGAAAATCTTTCTAAATTACATTGGATACCAATTAATTTAGAAAAATGGAGAGCTGGGTATAAATAGCATTAGAAAAAGATCTTAAAATATTTGAATTAAGACAAAATTAAATTTGAATATGTTAATATATGCGCCATAATAAATCCGATTCTACCCATATACAAATTTAGAAATAATGAAAAATATGAAAAAAAAAAAACCCTAACCGATACGACAACATTCATGACAAATAACTTCTTTCGAACTGTTTCAACTAATAAAAATCTGGTGTGACTGGTCGCACAGCACACTTTACGCCAGATTTTTTTGTGTCGAGATATATTTAGTTTCCCATAGCACCTTAGTTCCAATCTTGACCAAAAGTAAAAAAGTCAAATGATTTAAAATTTCCATAAGCTCTCTGTATTTCAATTGAATTTTAAATTAAAAGAATTTGACTTTCGGTTTAATTTGGGTTTATTAGTAAAAATTACAACGTTTCAGCCACTCATTCTCTGGCTTCTTCATGTACAATTCAGCTAAGATTACAAAGGTACAGATACAGCCTTTGTAATCTTAACTGAACTGTACCTGAAGAAGCCCACAGAATGAGTGGTCGAAACGTTGTAATTTTTACAAATAAACCACAATTAAACCGAAAATCAAATTCTTTTATTAATGATAATAACTGTGAAAGCCTAAACTCCAAAATAAAGTTATGTTAGCGAGGTGAATAGCTGAATCAATGTGTAGTAAAATAAATAAACGGCCCAAGCAGCTATGTTTCTTTCCTTATTATAGAATCCACAGCGACGTTTCGACCACCCTCATTTCTGTTGACTGAAACCTAGCCATGAAGATAGTCGCATAGTCGATCGAAACGTCGCTGTGGGTTCTATAATAAAGAAATAAACAGCGGCCTTTTATTTATTCTAAAAATATAGTTATTTTTCCAAATTTTAATCTCATATTTGGATATTTTATACCGTATAGAGAATCCTAAATTAATCTTCTTTTCGCGCCTCAGTGGGGTGCCTAACTTAAAAATAAAATATAAACCTCGCAGCTCATTTTCTTCATGCTTAAAAATGTCTACACACACAGAGATCAATTTGCGGGCCCACATTTTTGCACTTAGGGGACCTCAAAACATGTATATCCATCAAAATCTCGATATATGATCGCAATACTTTCTATATATATTATATATATAGGTAAGAGAAAATAAAAAATAATTATCTCGTTTTCGTGTTGGTTCAATGTTTTCGAAACTAAATTCATTTCATCTTCAGGATAAATTGTTTGCTTGAGGCTCGTTGTTTCGTAGGTTTTTTCTAGAAATCATCTTCTTTGGTACGGTATTTGAAAATATCATCGTTAATAAATTAACTTACTAGAAAAAGCATTCTCCTCCCCAAAGTAAAATTGTAAACTAGGTGTAAGGTGGAAATGATGCACTTTTAACTTGCAGTTTCCTACTAGTTCATTTATATCTTCTCCAACAACTTTCTTAGTCATCATAACATCATCATAGATCGAAGCCGTTTTCAATATTACTTCTCATTTTCGATGAAACGTCAGTTTATGCTTCAAAAAAATATCAATAAAGCACTATTACTAATTGTTTTCGCCTTGGCCAATCAAAAAAACATATTCCGATTCTTTCATTGCCAGACAATCCATTAATTAATTAGTTAATTTCAATTTATAATTTTCTATTACAATAAAATCTGTATTTCGTTGAAAGATGTATATAATTTACATCCTAAACAAAACTATTTACGTATTCTTATTTCGTTTTATTGTCTTTTTTTTTACATTTTGTTTCTTTTATGTGAAAATATTCATTTTATTAATTCAAAAATTCTTTGATGGAGATACACGTTTTGAGGTCCACTAAGTCCAAAAAGTGGGTCCCCTGCCTCTATCTATTCAAAATAAAGCAAGAAGGAAATGAGCTACGAGGTTGAAATTTTATATTTAAGTTAGGTAAACTCCTGGAGCGTGAAAATAAGTTTTTAAATAAAATCAGCCACTACTGAAGAAGCTACTTTTTCAGTTTTTTTTATTTTCTCAAAATTGGCTCTAACGATTTTGATTAAAATTCATAAATAATTTATTTTTTAGACGCTCTTTAAAAAGTATATCAGTAAAATTTTTCGTCAACATTTTTTGAAATACCCTTTACTGATGTAGTATTTCAGATTTTTCGACTCTTCCTTCCATAGACCCAATGTTAAATCCCTATGGGGATTTGCATGTTAATTTCGATTCAAAAGCGGGTCTCTGGAACTTTTTAAACATTTATAAAAATTTTTTCCAATTATGATATTTTGTTTTTATTTAGGATTTGCTATTGTGTATAAAATATCCAAATATGAGATTAAAATTTAGAAAATAGTTTATTTCAAGCAGTCAACATTTAAAATACAATTGAAATACACAGAATCTATGGATATTTTTTAATCAATTGATTTTTTTTAACTTATGAAAAGCAAGTGGTTAAGTTTGAAACTGAGGTGCTATGGGAAATATAAATATATCTCGACACCAAAAAATCTAGTGTGACCGCACAGTACACGACTTTCTATTACTGAAGGTAATTCCGATTTTCTCAAAATTCACTCTAACGATTTTGATTAAAATTCATAAATCACTTATTTTTTAGACGCTTTTACTGTACTCTAAGAAAATAAATATATCCCGAGACATAAAATCTGGTGTGACAGACAGAATACAACTTTCAATTATCGAAGTAAGTTGTGTACTGTGCGACCAGACCTTTAATCACTTAAAACCCACTGATTTACATTAATTAAAAAAAATTTTCTATAAACATTTTAAAAATTAAATGAGACAAGATTCTTTTAATTTAATCATTTGCATAAATCTATGTCAATATAATCTATTCCTTATTTCAATAAAAAAAACAAAAAAAAAAAAAAACAAAATGATTCTTCATGTCAGGAAAATTCACAAACTCTTGAAAAGATTGAGATTAGGAGAAAAGCATGAATTGAAAGGAAAGAGAAGCGACAGGAGTGTGTCTGTCTATCCGAGGGCATTTTAGCCTTGAGGTGAAGGGCAACAGCCCTTTCGAACTCGTCATTTTGAAAGGTACCAAATTAGATTGAGCTTTCTAAACACAAATCAGAGGTCTGCAAGATATTGCCATAATTTTTTTTTTTTTTTTTAATTTCCGAGAAAAAGGGCGTGGTGAGAGTAATTACACTGATGAATTAAATTCTTGAAGAATTTTTTTAAACTAGTTTCTCGAATGTGTTTAGTTAAAAAAGCCTGTTTGTAATGAGATTTTATTTTAATTTATTAAAATATTTTTTAATTTCTAAAAATAAACAATTTTTTTATTTTTTTTTAATATCAATTTTCTTTGACCGAAACGTTAATTTAAAAATCTGATGTGACTGGTCGCACAGCAGATTTTTTGTGTTGATATATATATAGTGTCCAAATAGCACCTTAGTTCCAAACTTTCGTTTTGAATTATAAATATTATATTGCTCTTATTAAGATTAATTAGGTTTGCAGCCAAATGAAAAGAGCCTCTATTATTAAATAAACTCTTTATTCACGACGTTTCGGCATAGATTTACTGTCCCATCATAAATAATGTAGTTTATTTAATAATAAAGACTTTTCATTAGGCTGCAAACCTCTTCCTTATTATAATTAATTGCGTTTTGAATGTTGACTGCTTAACTATACCTTTTCCTTTGAAGTACAAGAGTAAATAAATACAAAATTGGAAAATTTTTTAATGTGTAAAAAATTCCCCCTTTTGAATCGAAATTAACATTGGATCTATGGAAGGAAGAGTCCGAAAATGAATTTGAAAAATCTAAAATACTACATCAGTAAAGTATTCTTCAAACAATATTCAGGGCAAAATAAGAATATACATTTTAAAGAAGATCTAAAATATAATTGATTTTTGAATTTCAATCAAAATCGTTAGACCCAATTTTGAGAAATTCGAAAAAATCTGAAAAAGTGTATCAGTAAAGTACTAGTACTTTTTGGTCGATTTTGTTCAAAAGTTTATTTTGAGTGTCCTGGAGGGAATCTAACTTAAATATAAAATGTCAACCTCGTAGCTCCTTTATGCTTAAAATCGTTACACACAGTCAGACCAATTTACGGGATCCACTTTTTTGGGATCAGGGGACCCCAATCCATCAAAATCTGATCGCAACAATTTCTCTCTATATATTACATATATAGGTAAGAGAAAGTAATCATTTAAAAATAGAACACATATCTTTATTCTTTAAAAATGTTTTTCTATCACATAATACTTTTCTAAATGAATTTTTAAAAAAGTTATATAAATTTTAGCACTTTTAGTTAATTAACAAATAAAAATTATCACATTTGTTTATTTATTTTCAAGAAAATTTATGTCATTACATGGGCTTATAAAAATTTCCTTCAGTACATATTTGAAATTTTGCTAAAATTCTCACTTTGTCTTATTTTCAAATTTTACTGATCATTTTGTAAAGGACTGTCCAAGAGATTTTCACATATTCTAAAATAATCAATAGTATAACAATTCGCTTCGTTCTATTCTTAACAATATTTTTTTTTTTATATTTCAATCATATAAAAAAAATCGTTTAAGTATAAAATCTCGATTATGTATACATAATCAACAATAATAATAATAAGTGATTTATTATAGCATCTTTAAATTTTGAAAATGTTTTTTTATTAGAAATCTAATTTTTCTCAAGCTCGTGGCTCCTATATCAGAGAGAAGACATTAGCTATTCATAGCTGGGGACCTAGGTTCGCTTCCCGTCCTAAGCCAGAAAAATTTATTTAAATTGAATTGGCTACCAATCATTTGAATTAAATTGGGATGGTGTCTAAATGACCTTAAAACAAATTAAAAAAAAATTTCTTTATTTACCTAAACCTGCCTGTTTCTTATATCTGTTTATACCTTTTTTTAATTGTCAATGGATAAAACCATACAAGTAAATTTCATTCTAACCCTTCTTTTTTAATAATCTTGGGATTAATCGATGCTGTGGGCAAAAAACTAAATTTTCCCAAAAATAAAATAAATTGTTAAAAAAAACAACAACTGATCTGATAAAAGCCTGCTTTACCTGCAGGGAACGCATTCAATTGCTATACCGTTATTCGCCAATTAATAGTGGGATCTGCTGAATTGTAGGTGCTTAGATAGAGACTTAGAATAAAAGAGATTAGAGAAGTTGTAGAAAATAATGTGAATTATACATAAAAATTTTTATAATTCGTTTGACTAATCTATTTAATTGAATATTTTTTTTTACTTTCTCTTATCTATGTATAGGCTAGTGAACAAAATATCTTAAGGTCGAAAAGAGTTAGGAGATTGAAATTTGATATTTAAGTTAGGCACTCCCCTAGCGTAGCTTTTGAACATATCGGCCAGATAATACTTGTACTTTACTGATGTACTTTTTTTTCGATTTTCTCAAAATTCCCTCAAAAAATTTTGATTAAAATTCATAAATCAATTATTTTTTAGATGTTCTTTAAAATGTATGTTTTCAAATTTGTTTGAAGCACAGTTTTCTCTTGTATTTCATGTGAAAGAATTGGAGAAATAATAACAAAATATAAATATTTTTCTACGTTTTTAAATTTTACATCTTGAATTCTAATGTATTTCCGTAAACTAAAAATATGTCGACACAAAAAATTTGGTGTGACAAGCACAGAACACAACTTCCAATTACTGAAGTTAAGAGAAAGTTGTTTGCTGTGAGACCAGTCACATCAGATTTTTTATTTATTTCTGAGGGAAATATTGAGTTTCGGATATAAATTATATCTTTCTTACACGATGTGGCCCATTAACAATTTAGATTGTTTTCTCTTTTTTATCAGAAGGACGTTTCGATTCCGGTTAAGGTCATCATCAGATTCAGAGAGAATGTCCCCTAACCGAGGTCGAAACGTCAAATAAAAAAGAAAATTACACTTTTATTATTTTTTTTCTGGATTAAAAAAATATTTTATCCACTTTTTTGTATTATTTTATCTTAACAAATTAAATAAAATTTTCAAAATAAATTTGAAACTAGAATAAATATATGTATAAAAAAGAAAATTGATTTTTGTAAAAAATGAAAATTTATTAGATATTTCTGGGATAAACTAACTGATTATTTACTGAAAAAAAAAAAAAAAAAAAAAAAAACAAAGTTATTGTATTTTATTTTAATGAGATAATTCTATAAAGGGAATGCTATTAACAAAATCCCCTTTTCATTTTGAGATTTTTTTTATTTCATTAAAAAAAAAATCTTTTAATTTTTATAATGGCAACTTTTGAATTAAAATGAAAATGTTTATTTATAAAATTAATAATATTTAATACTCTTGTACATCTGTTAAAAATAATAATAATAATAACTCACCCTTCATTTGATATTAAAATGCGCAAATGCTTTTTTGGCTTTAACGAGTTCAGAACGTATCATTTTCAAATTAAAGATAAAAAAAAAATAATTTATGAAGTTCTCTGAGCCATACAAGCCTATCTGATTTAAGTATAATATCATTATTAATGACTTTTCGTGAGGAAGGCTCTCTTTCGAAAGAAAAACCTGGCGAGACCAACAAATAACCGAATAATTCATGATATTAATCGATTTCTTACAATATATATGAACGCATAATATAATAAAACTTTTTTTTGTAATCTTTAAATGAACTTGATTTGATTTTATCCTTATATATATGTCAATTGTCTTGCTATTAATAAAACTAACTTAGTTTACAAATTTTGCTCTATTTAAATAAAGCAAAAATTTTCCAAAAATAAAAATCTGGTATGATGTTCGCACAGCACACAACTTTCACATACCTTCAGTAATTAAAAGTTGTGTCTGTTCTTGTCCCACCAGAATTTTTGTGTCACATATACTCGTAATTAGTTTTCACCGAGAAGTGCGAATTTTGAGAAAATCGAAAAAAAAAGTGAAAACGTACATCAGTAAAGTTCTTGTACTTTTTGGCCGATTTTGTTCAAAGGCTTCGTGTTGGGGGATAACTTAAATATCAAATTTCCTCCTAGCTCAATTCCAATCTTCCTTTGTCCCCATGACCTCCCTCGATTGGAACAAGCTCCCTGCGTCTATCTTCCCTAAAACCTACAATCTTCAGACTTTCAAGTCTAATCTCAACAGGCCTCTTCTCAGTTCCCGCAGTTGAGTTCCCCCTTTTATTCTTCTTCTTATTTCTTTTTTTTTAAATATATTCTTCCTGGCTGCTAGTGTCCATTGGTCATTATTGAGTTATTGGCACAGTAAGGATAACAAAAAAAAAGCTATTTTATCTGACAGAAGGACATTTCTGAGCTTTTCATACTCGCAGCAAAATATCTAATTTTTTTGAATCGCAAATCTTTTTAAAACTTCTTTGTTGACTTCAAAACCGTAACATTTCAGTTAAAACGAAGTTTTGTAGAAGGTATACCCAGTGATATTTTCTCTCATTTGAATGATACTAAGGTGGGTTCCAGTTTCCTTCCTTAGGAGGTGGCATCTCAAGTAGAGGTGGATTTTCTTAACTGCTTTATCCCCTCTGCTAATCGCCTCCATATATTATTTTATATAGTCTATATATTAACATATATATAAGAGAAAGTAAAAATCGCCTAATTGCAAAAAGTCAATCTCATATAGGTGTATTTAGAAGTTCGCCACTTAAGCTATAAGGATTTCTGATTTTCCTTATATTAAAAAATATTTTCGTGACTTTTAAAATAACATTCATATAATATACTAAGAGCGTGATTTTATTTAAAATAAAAAACAAGCCATAAATGGATATTGAAATTTAAAATAACATGAATAAGTATCAGTCTCACCAAACAATGAACATTACCTTTGTTCTTTTATCATAAACTATTTAAAGTTATATAATCCGTTTTACATTAGAGAATTAATAAACCACTTTTTTTTTAAATTTGTTTTAAAGTCTCTTTCGGCATATAAGGCCATTTAGACCACACCCCTATTTATTTCAAATTATTGGTAGCCATATCAATTAAAATAAAATTTTCCTGCTTGTGACGAGAAGCGAACCTAGGACCTTAGGTCTGATGCACGATAAGAATGTTTTATCTCTAAGTCACGGGTCACGGTCACGGTCACAATCAGATATAAATGGATTTTTGTTATCATTTAAATAGAAGAACTATTTTATAAAATAATAGTTCGGGCAGATATAAAATTTAAATTTTGTGATTTCATCAACAGTTTTTTTTTTAGCAAGTCTTTGTGAATATAAAGTTTTTTAAAAACTTGCTCTTTTCTGCCCCCCCCCTGAAATCACATTTTATGCAACCAGCATCAATTCCTACATTATCATCTGAATTTAAATTTTTTTTTCCCTCTTTTATTTTTAATTATTTTAGTCTTTATTTTCCACATTTTTTTTTTTTTACTCATTCCGACCCCTTTGATTAACCCTCTAAATACACACATTTATTTACAAGTAGGCTTATTTCCATTTATTTATTGCCTTTAACAAAGCCATTGATTTTGAACCGAAATAGCTGAAAGGCCATTGGGTGTCCTAGGCTATATAAAATTGCAAACTTCACCTTTGACTTAAGGGTCATTAACCTTATAACTTGAGCGTAACCGCACGAATAGTACAAAATTTTATATTACCGTATTAGCAATATTTTCGATCATTATAAAAATATTTATTTAATATTAACATGTATTCTTAGATTGAACCGGATTATTAATTCTCACTGCTAGTCTTGGAATATTTTTTTAATTTAGTTTCGTACTTACAATTTTTTTTTGAAATTTATTCTTAATTTTTACTTTCTCTAACCCTATATATAAAATATATATAGAGAGAAAATATTGCGATCATGTCAAAAATTAGATGTCGAGGTTTTGAGGTCCCCTGAGCCTAAAAAAGTAGGTCCCACAAATTGGTCTGTGTGTAACGATTTTTAGCATGAAAGAATTAAGCTACCGGAGTGAAATTTTATATTTAAGTTATGTACCCTCCCGGACACTCAAAATAAGCTTTTGAACAAAATCGGGCAAAAAGTACTAGTACTTTACTGAATGTACTTTTTCAGTTTTTTTCGATTTTCTTAAAAATCCTTGTGCTGTGCAAGTCAAAAATTTAATAAAGAAGGCAAATTAAAACGTTCTAAGTTGTTAAAATATTAAATTTTAATTATCGTCATAAATGATACTAGTTACTACTCTTATGTTATGTATTTTAAATCAGTGGTGGCCAACCCCGCGCGTTCGAAAAGATTGCCTATAAATTCAAATAATTTTTTTATTTTATTTACAATCAAAAAAATTAAAATAACAATGGTCTCACGTCCGCAACTTTCATGAAAATTTTTGCTTGCTTCCAAATAGATCGGCCACCCCTGGTTTACATTTGAAAAGATTTTTAATTAATAATTATATAGGCCCATTAAAAATTTATTTTTCTTCACTAGATGAAAGGTAACAAACATGTTTCTCTCTACTTTTTTTTCTCTTTGTGAAATTTCATCTCACTTTTTACTTTTTTTTTGTGTGCTGTCACTTGAATTGTCATGAAACCTAATTTCCGTCGCATATTCCAAATTTTTTTGAGGCTCCTATTTAACCGATGTGTAGTTTTTATTTTGACATTATTGTTTGTCAGAATGGATAGAGCAATATATACCACATTGTACTTAATATAATCCAAAGATTTTATCGTTGACACTAGTTGAAACACTCTTAAATTTAATTATCTAATAATAGATAAATAAGGTTAAGTTTCAAAAAATTTTATTTTAGCTTATGCGTATTTCGACGTTAATACGTCATTTTCAGAGCTATGACACAAACTGACACTTTGTTAGTTATCAGTTTATGTCATAGCTCTGAAGATGACGTTTTAACTAATACGCATAAACTAAAATAAAATCCTTTTGAAACTTAACCTTGTTTTTTTTTATTTATCCATATTGTACTTATTTTTCTCCTAAATATTTATCTGGGATAAATTGTCTGCCGTTGTAGCGTCGTTCAATATAAATTTATTTATTGATAGGTATTTGCTGATTTTGTTGAATTAAACCAATGATTCTCTTCTTTTTTTTAATTTATAATATTTACACTTTGGATAATTTTTTAATTGACTCAAATGGCGTCGATTGAACTAACTACCCTTCAAGATTTAATCGCAATTATATCTTTTGACCCCTGATGACCTCTCTTCATTTTTAATCTAATAACACCAGTTAAATCCATCTCTTATGTTTTTATATAAATACATACGTATATATCTAATTATTATTCATTAAAGAGGCAAATATATCAAGCTGCTGAATATTTTTCAATTTTTCTCAAGTACATTAACCCTTGGAGCAAAAACATTCATGAATATAATTAAAAAAAAATATCTATCAATAAAAAACATTTTTTTTTTTGAAATAACATTAATAGGTGTTAATATTTATAATTAAGTAAAGAGAGAAACTTTGAAGATTTACAAAAACATGTCAAATTTGAAAAAATTTATCCATAACGAAAATTTTGTATTAATTATTATAATTATACAAAAATTATGTTTATTTTATTAAATATTGGCAATCGAGTATACTACTATTATAATAAAATAAACAAAAACTACCTCTTTATAAATTTTATATAAAAAATAATTCTTAGTTTCATTACAATTTTAAAATCAACTAATTTAAAAAATTTTTATTAGAAAAAAACTTATTAAGAAATTAATAAATTCAATGCTATAAAAAATCCTTTAAAGTTTAATACTATTTCTTTATAATAAACTACAATCAAAAGTTCCTATTCACATTAGTCTATTTTTTTTTTTAATAGAATCACTCAACCTGTGTGTGTGGGACAATTGAATAAAACGAAAGGAGCTTCAGTAAATTGAAATTAATATAAAAACATTTAAGGTCATTCATGAATCAAGAGAGATTAACCAATTCAGCAGTAATATCCATAGAAAACGAAATAGGCCAGGCTCTTCGTTATGATGACCCCATTTTACTTCAATAAAATTGAGACAAGTAAAATTTTGATGTCTTCACAAATTAGTCATGCGCAAATTTCAACGTTGTGAAAATTTGTAGTTAGATTTGTACAAATCAACATTTTATTGAGTTTAGACTGTTAACTGTTGGTTCTACTTGAACATTATAATTAAGTAAAAAAATTAATCAATATAAAATTAATTAATTAATAAAACACTTGGTAATACGTTTTCTTCATTTTAAACTTAGTATTTGTATTATTTCTGATGATGATACGTTGAGTATGGAAATACGTATCAAGAACAGTATTTATACCAATAAATAAATAAATTGAAACACATCACCAAATGTTTTTCTAATTAATTAATTTAATTTTGATTAGTTTTTTTTTTACCAACATTTTATTGTTTTTGTGTTTTATCACACCTTCGCATACAATTCTGATTTTAATTTTTCTATATGTTGTCGATACATTGAGGGAGGTTTTGTAATAATAATCAAAGTTGAAGGATCTTATTATGAAAGCCTAATTTTTATTATCAGAATTTATTTAATTTAAAATCAATAAAAAAATATCTTTAATTTTTATGGTTATAGCAATTGAAACTATCAGTTGTGAAATTAGTTTTACGATCAGGAAGTAAATCAGAAAATTCCTTTCTAACCTCGCAAGAAGAATAAAATGGTCTAAATTTTTAGAAATAAAATTTTTTACTTTTTTTTTTTCAACAAGTCAATAAAAAATTAATTAAACCTTGATAAGATTGAACAGAGAGAGACTTTGTGAAAACTTCTTGAGGTATAAACGGGAATATTGATAAGCAGAGAACGGAGATCTCAAATTAGATGTAGGCGGCGAAGCAAGTTTAGTTAAAATTATCGCAGCTGCGATGACCGAGTTGATTTTAGGTTTCTTCATCTTAATTAATTTCCTACAAGAACAAAGATAAAAAAAAAATATTTTTTATTAACATTCATAATTGATAAGGGTTTTTTAAGAATTAAATGGAAAAATATAAGAAACATTTTCATTAGGCCTTAATGTGACTTGATAAAAATTATTTAACCTCCATACGGTCTTTGGGGTCTATATGACCCCAAGAGCACTTCAAGCCTTTGTATCCTTTCAACTATTATATTTGGAAATTTCTCCTTTTCTGACTTTTATTTTGGAGGCACTTGTCCAATTGTTACAACAATGATTTCATTTTTGTTCCAATTATATCTTACAGTAAAATTTAAAAAATTACAATAAAGTTATAGACATAACGCCTAAATAATTTGAAACTAAACTCTGTTTAAGTAATCTACTCATAAAGCTATATATATACGATATCAACTGGATTAAAAATTTAGGAGAAACTTTCGAAATAGCACTTTAACGGGATCTCATCAAGGTATCAGTAATTTTTTATAAGAAGTTTATTTTTTACAGAAGTATAATCTACTCATAAAAATCTACTTCTCTGTTAAATATTTAATAAATTTCATAAAATATATCCTAGACATATGTATTGGGAAATTGCTAAAACGGAAAATTCCTTTTATCTCTTATAAAAGCTATCGATTTGAAACTACACTAGATGTTATTACATTTGTCTATAATATAAATTGGCATATGTGAATTTATTGATTTCGCTGATATAAAGATGCAAAGTGTAAAGGAAGTTTCCCGGGACTTTGGCAAATAGGCACAGGCTTGAAACGATAAATAGTTTTCAAATAATTACTAATTTATTTTTAAATATATGTAAATATAATCGCACGCCAGTTTTTATCTTATAAATATAGCGACGACCTCTTATATTTTTTTAGCTAATAACAATTAATGGTTCTTGATAATAAGTTGGCTTGGATCATTTTCGATGGCCTCCATCCATTCTTTCTTCTGGCAGGCATTTTTTTTAGTAATCCATTACTGGTCCTTTCATTCATCACCCATCCTTCCAAAACTTGATATCCTCTTTTTGACATCCTTAAAAGGATTATTTTTGTTTTGAACAAAACGTTTTTTTTCACTATTACATTTTAAACATATAGAAAAAAATATCGTTATTTATTTTACCTTTCAAGTTTTTAATAAAGATAAGACAAGAACATATCTGATAATATTAAAATTCATTATAGTTAACATCTAAAATGTTATAATTGATATGGGTATATAAATATGTTAATTTAATATTTCATCAAAAAACCTTTGGTATTTTCAAAAGACGAAGCATTTTTTTTTATTAATATAAAGTTGCATACATTTTTTCACCTTTGTACTTAATCTAATTGACACCGCTTAAAATATAATATTCCATTTTTTTATTCTTTTATTTGCACACAACTTCCTCTTACCCTTCGGCAAGAGAAAGTTGTGGACTGTGAGTGCTTGTCATACCAGATTTTTTGTGTTGAGGTTTATTTAGTTTCCGATAGCATCTTAGATGCAAACTTGCTTTTAAATGTTGACTGCTTGAAATAAACTATGGTTATTTTTTAAAATTTTAATCTCATATTTGGATATACTCAATAGAGAATGCTAAATTAATACAAAATTTCATGAGAATTGGAAAACATTTTGTAAAAAGTTCCAAAGGGGAACCCTTTTGAATCGAAATTAACATGCAAATCCCCATAGGGATTTATCATTGGGTCTATGGAAGGAAGAGCCCGAAAATGTATTTGAAAAATCTGAAATACATCAGAAAAGTGGGCTTCAAACAATTTGTACGAAAGATTTTACTGATATACTTTTTAAAAAACATCTAAATAATAATTGATTTATATGGATTTTAATCTAAGAAAAAGATTTAAATTCTGTTACCATGACAACCATTTCTCCTATCTTTCCTATGAAGTACAAGAGTAAAGTGTGCTCAAACGATTTCAAGGGCAAAATGAGAATATACATTTTAAAGAGCATCTAAAAAATAATTGATTTATGAATTTTAAACTTAATCTTTCGAGCAAATTTTGAGTAAATCAAAAAAATCTGAAAAAGTACATCAGTAAAGTACTAGTACTTTTTGGCCGATTTTGTTCAAAAGCTTATTTTCACGATTTAAGAGGGTGCCTAACTTAAATATTAAATTTCAACCACTTAGCTCATTTTCTTCATGCTTAAAAATATCCACACACACACACAGACAACAGACCAATTTGCGGGACGCACTTTTTTGGACCCAGCGGACCTTAAAACATGGATTTCCATCAAAATCTCACATCGAATTTTTGACATGACCACAATACATTCTCTCTGCATATTTCATATATAGGGTAAGAGAGAGTAAAAATATGTTTACGAAAATAAGTGTGGGGGGGGAGTTAATGATTTGCTTATTAATGGGGGGGGGGGGTAAAACAACAAAAAATTTGCTTACACAATAATTGAATGGTTCATTAAAAAAATTTTTTTCTGTTCGATCTACTTCTCTAAATGCATTTTGAGTTAATTAATTTTGATTAATTATTTAAAATAATGATTTGGTAGATAATTAAAAAATTATTTTATTTATTTATTATTTAAAACAAATAACAGACATCTTATTTTCGAGATCTGTTTCTTTCTTAGTAACATTTTTATCTTTGATGATGAGAGGTCAACAACCGGCAAAATGTTGAATTAAGGTCTTTACTGGTAGTTCCTAGAATTTTGAAAAATTTCATCCAATTAATCCCACAAGTGGACGTCGCAATTAATTTTGTTTTCTAACCCAATTGATGATAGGTCTTTTTATTAGCTTCCGTATTGAAAACTTCATATTTTTGGAAAATTTCATTAATTAGTCTTTTATTCACAAAGTTGTTTTTAAATACAAAAGATTTAGAAATATTTAAAACAAACTATGCAACTAAAATGTATGAATATTACATTTTTTTTTAATCAATATATAATTCGTACTTAATTTATAAATTTTTTACACCAAACAAATATGCACCAATTTTTTTTTTGGCAAATAAGTAAATAAATAAATAATTTTTTTTTTAACATTTACTCTACGTAAATATTTTATGAATACCAAAATATAGTAATTTTTTTTTTCCTTCCTTATTATAATGTAAAATCAAATATTTGGCTTATTTATCTTGATATATTAAAAAATAGAGAATTTTATAAATTTTACATTTTGAAATGAAATCTTTGTTGTTAAATCAGTTTTCCCACCATTCGTCCAATGATATTTTTTTTGTTAAATTTAATCATACTCCACCATCTTTAAAAAAAAGGAACTTAATCGAAATTGAAAATAAATATATCTAACACAATTTTTTTATTTTAATATTTTTTTAAAAATATTTATAATATTTTAATCAGTTTGAATAAGTTAAAATAATATTTTATTCAAATGTTTGATAATTTGTACAAACAAACCGGAAAAAAAAAACCCTGTTTACAAATTGCCTTTTAGCTTATCAAAAGAGAAATTGCATTGAAAAACTAGTACCAGTTATTTTTGTAAACTCTAGTTTGAAATTATGTGTTATCGTGAAAGTGAAGTCTTTTAATATCTAATGAATGTTGATTAAAATTGTTCTTTTAAAATAAAAAGGCGTAAATAAATTATTTTGCTCCACCGGGGAATTGAACTTATTAAGCTAAATAAACACTCAGGGGGACGTGGATGGCGACCATGAGTTACCAGAGCTAAGACTGGCATATCTTCAAGTATATATCCCATTCTTCCCCCGGGCCGGCTTACTTCTAAGTACTTAATATTCCAACCCCAATAATTGTATAAAGCAATTTTTAGAAAAAATTATTTTTTATTTATCTTCAATTAAATTTCACCTAAAACACCATTCAATTGAAATAAATAGGGACGGGTCCTAATCGAATGCCAAAAAAGATCTTAAACAAATCTCTATATATTAAAAAAATAAATAAATAACCTGACAGAATCTTTTTTTCCCCTCTTTAATCTTATAATCCACATTTGTAAAAATTAATGAAAAATTATTCCTTGTTGATATATAGGTGTGGATAATGGTGAAATGTCGTGCAACCAGAAAATGGAAATTAAAAAAAAAATATATATATATATATATATATATATATAATCCTTTTGGACAGAGGATTCTATTCTATTATATCTTTAAATTCTTTTATTAAAAAAAAAAAAAAATTTTACCAAATCGTTTAATGCTATTATTAACATTCTAATCAAACTTAGTTATATAATGCAAATTTTTTTACATCGTCAATTAAGGTTAAGGTACAAAATTTTTTAAATAAAATATTTACCTACTGGTGTTTTAAAAATAATTCTAAATGAATCAATAAAAGAAATCAGCTTAATATATGCTTATTACACTTAAGATTTAAGGACTTTCGCTTTTTGCATATTTGCTTAGTTTAGGGCTTTGTTATTTTGCTCGTTTAGTATATGCAAGAACAATATTCTAATTTTAAGACTTAAAACGCTTTATTGTTTTAAAAATTTTTAATATAGGCTAACCATTTATATAAATCTTTCTTTTCTCTGATGTTGTTAGTTAAAGAAAGGGTTTAAGATCAGAGTGTGACAAGAATCTTGGGTTATTTCTATCTCAACTTTATTTCAATGATGCCAAAAATCAGTCATAAAACAGAATTCTAATGACTTTCAGTTATTTCAAAGGAATTGATCCTGTTTTAAGATTGGGACATTGTACGACCCCGTTGTTGCATCGTTCTAGATTAAAATTCACTACCTTTTGTGATTGCGACATTTTACATAGATGACGTGAACTATCTATTTATCTGGTTTATCCTCAGAACAACCTACTGATGCTTTTTATAGTCTCGAAGTTCCTTTCCCAACGAAACTCGAAATTTTATTACCTTCTCCGTTATTGGTTATCTGATAGAATGGAGCTAAGGACTCTCGACTTAACTTTTGTTGACTTTTTTTTATAAATTAATTAGGAATTAAAATTAAAAAAAAAATCTCTTTTAAATTAGTTGTTGAAAAATCCTCAAGTCAAAATATGCTTGAATCGCATCCACGGAAGTGAACACAATTCTGATTAAGAATCCCTGATGAGTTCCAGTCTAATAGTTTTTTTTTTTTATGGCTATTAATGGCTCGTTTAGCTTCCAATCTGTAGAATCTCTTCCTAGTCCAATAAAATTTCTTCTAACGAACTCCATAAAGGCACCAGTAATTTGTGGAGGTGGACATATTTTTTTATTTGAATTCATATAAAATTTAGGACTGAAAAATGGACGTGTAGATCGCATATCTCTATTCTCATTTCAAGACATTTCCATATTTTATCTTCGACAACTCTATTTTCAAAAAAGACATACGAGCTGTCAATTTGATTAGTCAAATGTCAATAGTCAGGTGCATTGGCAAGTTAGCCTATACGGAATCACTAAAGATTGTGGGTACAAATTCCATGATCTCTAGATATATTAATTTCAAAATATTTTAATATTTGAAGATTTTAATAGTATATGTCCTAATTGAGGATAATTTTTCAAGGTGAATAGTCTTCTTTCTTGTTTTATTTTATATATTGTACCCTTCATATAGATAATTAGAGTGATGTGGTTCAAGGTGTTATAGATTTCTTAATTATTTTGTTTATATTAACAATTCTTAATTATTCAATGAGATTGTATTCTATTTATTAGTTGTCTAATTTAATTTACAATTAATATAATAAAGGGGGAAGAAATGCACTGAAAGCGTTAAAGGGCATGTGAGAGGGAGAATTCCGAAAATGCAGCTCAGAGAGGCAGGCCTTGCGCGTGTGTGTATACTATGGGTGTAAGGCTGGCTGACTAGCGAGGTTGCCAGCTTTCACGGGCTCATCGAACCGGCAACGCCGCAGTCTGCACTAGGCCGACCTTGCGGCGCCGTCGTCGGTCGCCGCCACCGCCGTCGCCGCCGCCGCTGCGCAACCAGCCAGGCATGCGGCACTGCCACTTTGATGCCATGCACATAGTGCAAACGCATATAAAATTTCTTGTCCGAGAGAGGTGCTCTTATCTTCTCCACATCATCATCATCATCGTCCTCATCATAATCATCACCTCTCTCTCCCTGGTTGCGACCTGAGATAACCGGAATCCATAGCGGCGGCATCGATCTGTCTAGACTGCATCGAACGTCCCCCCATGAAGCTCTTCCTCGAGGTCACCCGGTCGACCCACCCCCACCCACAAGCCTTGCAATTCATTCGAAAAGCCATTCTCCAAAAACCCACACTTTGTTTTTATTTCAGTATGTATTCTAGAGAACCTTCTATCTTTAATATGATTTTCAACTTCCTAGACAAAAAATTTCTTACACATATTTTATTCAATCAAAATTTGCACATTTTAAAATCATTCATTTGTCTTCAAATTTGTTCATTTCATTTGTGTCTATTAGGCTAAGACTTTTCCTAATGAAAAAAATAATTAGCAAGAATATGTCTAGACTTTCCTATACACTGACAAAAATCGACCAATATGCATCCTATTTCAACAGAAGAGGATTAGTTTCCCTTTGCATTGTGCTTAAGGGGAAATTTGTTTTTATTTCATAGCCCCCATAGAGGGGAAGAGAGATTTGGTAATCGCAATTTTCAATGAATGAGGCCAAATTTTAAATTATTTTTACTATATTTGGTTATGATTCTATCAATCTATGACTCTAATGACTACAAGTTCAATTTAAAAACAAATGTCATCATTATAAGTGATGGATGAGATTAGATGCAAGATGAAAACACTTAAGTATAATTGTTAGTATTATAACGTATGCTAAAATCTTATTTACATCACTAAAAAATAATTTTCCTAGAAATTTAGAGATAAACCTTAGAAAACAATGAGACGCAACTTGCAATTTCGTAAGGATACATTTTTGAGAGCACTAATCTAAATTTTTTTCAAATCAATATTCACTTGAAATTTATTTAAGATATTTTTTTTTATTAGACAAACTATTTATCATTTTCTAATAAATATTATTCATTTACGTATCAGAATATTTAATTAAGTAGTAGTACTTTTTTTTATTTGATAAACCAATTAAAATGCTAATTAGAGATGTTTTACGATGCAAACAAAATATTTATTTTAAATATTCTAATATACATGAATATATTTACTTAATGATATTATTTTACTATATAGGCTACATAACTGAAAGAAAAAAAATTAGTTCATACTGAAACCACACCACCGAAGTGAAAACTTCCATGTTAATTATAATCGATTCTAAATAAAAATATATAGGCTATACGAATTCAATTATATTGGATGTTTTATTAAATAAAATAATACAAAAAAATATAATAAAATAACAATGTTTCGGCCAATTTCTGCAGCCATCGCTTGGCAATTACTTATAAATTTCCATGCATCAATGAAGACGGCTACAGAAATACAGTGACCCCATTTCAATTTTTGCTTGGGGGGCAAAAATTTGTTTACTTTCTGTGCTACTAAATTTATATACATAGGGCCTATTCTATATTTTTATCTATACAATCGTTTATACTTATAGAGAGTGTGAGTTTGTATGTAGGGGCCAGAGTTGGATTTTTTTACATGATTTAAGAGTTTTTTTTTTTACAAATAACTTGTAAAAAACTGTATTTTACGTAAAAATTATGGCTGCTTGAAAAAAAAAAAACTCTAAAACGCATGCGCCAACCCGCGAAAATTGGTTAAAAAATGATTACTTTCTGTGCTACTTAATAAATAAATTAAACTTAATAAAAGGCTTGTTATTTTACTGTGATTTATCTACAAAAATATCTACTTTTTGACCATAGAATTTTTTTAATTTTAATTTTTTCAAATAAGCTCCAGTTAAATCCAAACAATTCATTCTTTTATAAATAACAACTATAAAAGCCTAAATTCTAAATTTTAACTTTTTATTAAGTTTTTCCTAAAAAAAAAAAATCATACTATAATATAAAGCGCTACCGGCTGACTTCCTGTCCCTGTGTGTATGTGACTATTAAAGCGCTGATTGACTAGAGTTACAGGAAGTGGAGCGGGAAAGGGAAATTTTTTGAAACTTTAAAATTTTGCAATGCTCGCCTTCGGCAAAACAGTGAGCAAGAATAAATTTGATTAATTTGCTCGCCGAAGGTGAGCGATGGGGTCCAGGGGGCGTAGCTTCCTGGCAAGTAGTAAATTCATTTTTGCCATTTTTTTTTTTAATTTTACTTTCTCTTACCCTATATATGAAATATATAGAGAAAGTATTGCGATCATGTCAAAAATTCGATGTTTTTTTGTCAATTTGGCAAGTAACATTAAATATAAATTTTTTTAGGACATATTTCATAAAAAATACTATTAATTATAGCATTTGAAACAATATTCCGTGCTTAACTCAATGTTTAATTTTTTTGGCGCTTGACACACTGTTGCATAAGAGGGTCCATATATGTTTTGAGGTCTCCTGAGTCCAAAAAAAGTGGGTCCCGCAAATTGGTCTGTGTGTGTGGACATTTTTAACCATGAAGGAAATGAGCTACAAGTTTGAAATTTTATATTTAAGTTAGGCACCCCCGAACTCGTGTAAATAAGCTTTTAAACAAAATCGGCCAAAAAGTACTAATACTTTACTGATGTACTTTTTCAGTTTTTCTCTATTTCTTTAAAATTCGCTCGAACGATTTTTTTAAAATTCATAAATCAACTATTTTTTAGATGCTCTTTAAAATGTATATTCTCATTTTACCGTTGAAATCTTCTAAGATAGGAGAAATCGAAATGGTTTCCATGGTAACGGTGTTTAAAATGTTTTCCGATTTTGATGAAAATTTGTAAATCAATTATTTTTTAGATGCTCTTTAAAAAGTTATTCCGTGAAAATTTTTTTAAGTACATTTTACTTATGTTGTATTTCAGATTTTTCAAATTCACTTTCCGGCTTCATAGAGCCATTGTTAAAACCTTATGGGGATTTGCATGTAAATTTCAATTCAAAAGGGGGTCTTCTCATTTTGCCCTTGAAATCGTTTGAAGCACACTTTACTCTTGTACATCATAGGAAAGATAGGAGAAATGATTGCCAGGGTAACGGTGTTTAAAATGTTTTCCTATTTTGATTAAAATTCATAAATCAACTATTTTTTAGATGTTTTTTAAAAAGTATTTTAGTAAAATCTTTCGTTAAAATTGTTTGAAGTCCTCTTTTCTGATGTATTTCAGATTTTTCAAATTCATTTTCCGGCTCTTCCTTCCATAGAGCCAATGTTAAATCCCTATGGGGATTTGCATGTTAATTTCGAGGTTCCCCTTTGGAACTTTTTACACATTTAACAAAATGTTTTCCAATCTTATGAAATTTTATATTAATTTAGCATTCTCTTTTGGGTATAAAATATCCAAATATGAGATTAAAATTTTGAAAAATAACTATAGTTTATTTCAAGCACTCAACATTTAAAATACACAGAGCCTATGGAAATTTTGAATCAATTGACTTTTTACTTTTTACTTATGAAATGCAAGTAGTCAAGTTTGACAGATGTCAAACGATTTTTTTTTTCTTTTTTTGTCTATATAATTCTCAACTTTTCTGTGCTATTACCACTTCAAAATAAATAAATGAGTTTTTTCGGCCCATTCTATTAATTAAGTATTAAAACATTCAGTGACACGACTAAATGGACCAGAGCCCGAGAGCAGGCCATAGCAGCAGCGCATCTCTCATTATGACAAAGGTCTCGCTCGCTCGGGTAACTCGGGGGATCCATGCGTCACGCTCGGCGTGATGGTTCAAACTCATTCACTCTCTATCAAAAATTGTGTACGCGATTCGCCCAAAGAAGTTTTCGCTTTAAAAAATGAAGCATAATATATATTAATTTTGCCACATTTTCGGATCATATTAGTAAAATCCGGGTATTTCTCAGATCCGGATGCCAAACCGAACACTTGTTTCAAATCCGGGCTGTCCGGACGAAATTCGGAGGTCTGGTAACCCTAATTATATATCAAAATCATTCAAATTTTATTTTGCCAAAAATCACCTTTTTCATGGACTTCATATTCCGCTCTAAAATCAACATATCCGAATTTTTCTGCCATATCTTCTAATCGCTTTAGCATTTTACCCCTCACTCTAAACAAGCGTCGTGAGACGGGCCGGTTCGTTTCTTGCCTTTCTCTTAGCCGAACCCGCAGTGTGGAATTGGGAAAAAGATAAACTACGTATATTTTCACATTTCTTCTTATCTTTTGATATTATGTTTAATTATTCATAATACCTATTTAATTTCTCACTTATCTCAATATTAATCATTTATTCATAATCTTCTGGAATCTTATATTTAATTAAAAAAAAGGTTTTTCTCGAATAGCACCTGTGTCTAATTAATAACTCCTAATTTTACCTTTTATGTTTATCCAGATTTACTTATCTCGTATTCCTTTTATATCTTTGTTTTACTGATCATTTATAAGTACCTTTTTCACAATAAATTATGACTAGTGCTGTTGACATATAACCTTCAAATATAGATTATCAAATTAATGTCATTGTGTCTTCTTTATATTGCTCGTTTTTATAATGTCGCATCGTAGCCATTAGCATTTTATCTTTCCTTTTTCTAAATAAATTATTTTAGATTTGAAATTAATTTACTAATAAAAACAAAATGAACAATAAAATAAAATACTACAAATGTGATTTTAGATATAAAATGGTTAATTAATGTAAATTTCATTTAAATTTAAAATAGAATCGCTATTTTCAAGAAAAAGGGGCGATTAAAATACTATTAGGTTGCTTAGATTGTCTATTAGTCTTAAGCGAGGTTCACGCCAGCGCGATATCGCCGATGCGATAAAAAGGTGGCGGGTGAGGGGGGGGGGAGCTTGTTCTCTGTTTTCATTTGCAATCAATCATGAACTCAAGCGAGGAAGAATTAGGTTTTTTTTTGTAATTTAACATCAATATATTGATAAATAATATATTTATGAAAAAGAATTAGAATAAAATAATTTATTTTTATTTACTTGAATAATAAGAAAATATAATAAATAAATACATCTGTATTCTTGACCGCAATAATTGTAGAATCATTCATAGTGGACCTTCACTTTATTTATAAATGGTTTAAATTTCATTGAATATATCAATACCTGTACATGAAGATATCGTATGGGCACTGATGATTTCTATTAATTGGCGATAATGTTCATCCCCTTAAAGATATATCGTCCGAGCGATAAGTAAATTTAAACATGAGGCACAAAGGAGACCTGAGTTTCATTTATAAATAAAGTCAAGGGCCTTATGAATGTATAGAATTATGTTTGAGAATTATTGCAGTCAGGCATTTATACAACTTGAAATACTTGCATTCTACTAAATAAAATGAAACTCTTAATAAGATGTTTTATTATTCTTTTAATTATTAATAGGGCCACTCATGAGCTCACTTCTTGTGAGTATGGATGGCGACCACGTGTTACCCGAGCTAAGGCAAGTCATCCTTTTTCAAATCAAGTGAGAGACCAGCTTAGTCTCATTAAATGTACAGTCGGCGCCACAAGTGCCTGATGTACTCGAGAGAGGAGCCTTCAGCTTACAAGTTAGTCAACCAAACGACGGCTAAGCATTTTGGTTGCCTATGCTCAAGGCTCCACTCTCGAGCACATCACTGTACATTCACCGACTGTACCAACCCCGCATAATCTCATGATTGAAAACGCATTATAATAAAAAGAACAAGCGCACCCACCTCCCCCACCAACTTTGTCATGTGATGTGAAACTTTCTAACGATATATCGCCTTGATATGAACTCTTGCCTTATTGCAGATATAGTTTTAAAATTTTTTCTACATTTGAATTTATATTCTTTTATAAAAATATATATATATATATATATATACATATTCAGAAGGAAGACTATTGTCAATACCTAATAAAAATCAAATAATGTTTAATTTTAATCTTATACAATCAATTGAATAAGTGTACAGCGGCCACCGGAGCTAAGAATGGTATTTCTTCTCTGCTGTATTATTAATTTAAATGCCAACTCCAAATCAGGCAAATTAATTTCGAATCATAAGAGAAGTTTTTGCAAGTGATACCAAAAAAATTATCAAAAATATACATTGTAAAAAGACCTTTATAGTTGCTTTGTTTATTATTTATATAGTGTTCTTAGAAATGATTCGCGATTAAAAAATAACTGCATTATGATCTTTATTAATCATGAGTTTACATTTTTTATTTATCTGAGACTTTCTGCATCAGCATCTTGAATTATCACATTTCTTTTTCATCTAGTTTTTCAATACTTATATCTATCTCTTCTAATAACATTAAGTAACCCCAATATTCTTTATATATATATATATATGTCTTTCAATACTTGCAGAATAATATGAAATTTGAGAATATTTTTAATTGCTATTTCTCGATCAATAAAATTACCTATAAAATAGAGAAATCATTGAACCATGCCACCTGATATTTTATTTTCAACTAAAATCGAAGGTTATTCTTTTATTATTAAAAAAACAATAAAAAATTTTCCATTCTCTATATTTTAATTTAAAAATTTCAACAATTCATTCGTTAATTTACAAATTATTTGATGTGTCCAACAACTAGTTCTTTGATAGTCAAAGATTTTTTATTGATCATTAGGACGTCCTACGGGCCGGCCCGGCTTTTTTCTTCTCTCAGTCTCACGCTTTTTGGGAAGAAGCTTTCTCTCTTTCCATTTCAAATTGTATAGAAATTTTTTTTCGATTTCTCGAGACATTTTTACGAATTACCTCCATTTGTTTGATATTTCAAAAGAAAACATTTAAAATGTTATTCTCATTTGTTGTTTATAGAAATAACTAAATATATCTCGACATAAAAAATCTGGTGCGACAAGTCACACTAATTTTTTTTTTTTTAACTCAAAATTTGAATCTTTTTATTATGTTTAGGTTGATTGATAAATTTTGATATAGACTAATTTATTCCGCTTTCATCTGGATTCATCTGGATCTTTTTTACTTTTTCAATTTCCTAAAACTCCAATATTTCTGCTATCGTCATGTGAATATGATTTTCTGATCCTTTCATTCATCTTTGATTTGTCCTTCGCTTAAAATGAATTATTTTTCACATAGTAAGCTTTCGTATAATCAATAAATATTGACATTGAAAATCTTAAAATAAGGTCTTTTATAAGTAATGGTCTTAATAATTTTGATAAAAAATGATTCCCAGTAATAATAAAAAAATAAAGAGTACACAAAAAAAATCTTTAGAACGTAAATCCTATAAAATCATCAAAATTTGATTCCACCTTTATTTGATTAAATAATTTCTGATAAATTATCATCATTTAATTTTATATTTTAATCAAGCTAATCTAATTCTCTTCTCGCAAATATTTGTTAATAATATTTAATATAAAATGTACTAATTTTATTATTGATTGGTTTTTCTTCATGATATAATTTAAATTGACATTAATATATATATATATATGAAGTAATTTAAATATGAAATATATTATAATATTATTATTATTATTAATAATATTGTATTAATTTGTTATTTTGTTAACTTAATTATTTAATCGTATATATTTTTCTCAATTAGTTTTATCCCCAAATTTTAGAATTAATAAACACTTTTCATATATTTTTTTGAAAATAATTGAAATTTTATTGGACACTTTTAAAATATAGATGGAAGGTCACTTCTCAGTTCACTTAACAAAACATTGATATCCCTGTATGCCAGTGTTTATAAATATAATGTGATTAAATGTCAAAGAGGCTTGAAGCTTTTATTTTTTATTTTTTTATTTTATTTTTTTTTTTTTTTTTGAGGGAACCAGCCTTGTTCTATTGGTCGATAAGATAATGCCAATCTGAGACACGTGATCAGGATTAGGCCATTTCTAAAACAAGACCGAAAGAGAACATCGAGATAGAAGAAGTTCAAGAGCTATCAGGAAATATTTAATGAGCTATAAAACGATTTAACTTGTCTTCCTTTCGGATTCCAGACACCCATAAAGTTTCACTTCTTCCAAATTGCTATTTGATTTACAAATAGATGGAAAAATTAATACTAATTCAATTTTTTGAAGGAACCAAGTTGAGGGATATAAATATCTTCAATGCAAATTAATTAAAATTAGTGTATCATTATTATTCTATAGACAAGCCGACTGAATATTTTTGTTTTGATTTCTAATATTATGTCATAAGAATACTTGTCATTCATATCCGAGCTTTTTAAGAGAAAAGGGAAGAAAATCTTGTTGCTAAGAAAATCAACCCCAATTAGTCATAATGGTATTAATATTACAAGTTATGTATATCAAAAAATCTGGTGTGACTTCGGCAAAAGTAAGTTGTGTACTGTGCTTGTCACGCCAGATTTTTTATGTCGAGATTTATTTAGTTTCCCATAGCACCTTAGTTAACTTTACCACTTGCATTTCATAAGTAAAAATCTGAAATACTACATCAGTAAAGTGTATTTCAAACGATTTTCAGGGAACAATGAGAATATACATTTTAAATAGGATCTAAAAAATAATTGATTTATGAATTTTAATCAAAATCGTTAGAGTTATTTTGAGAAAATCGGAAAAAATACATCAGTAAAGTATATTTCAAACAATTTTAACGAAAAATTTCACTGATATACTTTTTAAAGAGCATGTAAAAAATAATTGATTTTTGTATTTTAATCAAAATCGTTAGAGCCGATTTTGAGAAATTCTAAAAAAACTGAAAAAGTACTTCAGTAAAGTACTAGTACTTTTTGGCCGATTTTGTTCAAAAGCTTATTTTGGCTGTCCGGGAAGGTACCTAACTTAAATCTAAAATTTCAATCAATTTCTTCATGCTTAGAATCGTTACACACAGACTGACAGACCAATTTGCGAGACCTACTTTTTTGGACTCAATGGAACTCAAAACATGTATATCCTTCAAAATCTCGACATCGAATTTTTGAAAGGATCGCAATATTTTCTCTCTAATAGGTAAGAGAAAGTAAAATAATTTTATCTTTATCGTAATCACTTGATTCTAGAACTATGATCAACTTACGTTTCTCTATCCACAAATTTGGGTCATTAATTTAACAGGTTTGAGCAAATTTCTTTAGCATTCGATAATCTCCTTCTTCTATTAACAAAATGACTCTTCTTCAGTCAGTGTCAGACCTGACACGTTATGGTTACTCTAACTTTCATGGGAGGTGGGTTCCCGTTTCCTTCCTCAGGAGGAAGCATCTCAGAGTTGGATAATTTATTGCCATAAGGTGGATTTGAACTCGAGTTGACTTCAGCTTAACTGCTTTATCCCCTCGGCTAATCGCCTCCTCAAAAATGACTATTAATTTTTTAAAATTCCAAAAAGTTGCCATATAAAATTTCTATCAGCCGTGTTGTGGTCCAATTTAAATTTTACTGCCGCCTATTAACCTTTAAAGGTTTCTAATATTTTGATGCCTCATTTTCTTCAATGCCCATTTCAAATTTTTTTATTGTTTCACTTCTACCTCGGAATTAATTTTTTTTTTTTTTTTGTTTAATCCTTGATTGCTTTATCGTTATTTATTATATCCATATTCTAAACTTGAGGTCGCGGCTTTCTACACGCTTCTGGTGATTTTCACCTTTCCTTTTCTCTTCCATTTTAATAGCATTTGCTGGACATAAAATGCTTGGTTTTATACAGAAGCATAATAATAAAATTATTATGTCTAGTGATTAAATTTTCATTTTATTTTATACTCATCTCAATCCTAATAGAGATACTACTCCCAGTCCATTTCCACTTTTTTAAACTTTTCTATTACCATGCAAATATATAAATAAATATAATTTAAAAAAATAAATTGATAATTTAATAAAACTAGCTACACAGACCTCGCTTCGCTCATCCTGGGTACCTAGTTAAATTAAAATAAGAGTTTAACCTAAATAAAAGATATTAAAACAAATTCACTCTCCAATTTTATATCAAATTTTTATTTTTTTCAACTCCTCAGCAAGAACTTTAACAAGTTAGCCCCTCCCTAACTCCTTCGCCCTTCAACGAGAAAGTTTCGATTACAAAATTAAATGCCCATATGGCCGGATAAAATTTAAAATCTGCTCATTTTTTATATAAATATATATATATTTAAATTTCTATATTAGGTAAGATGTTCTCTACAAAATGAATCTCCCCGAATTCTTGGTTATTTATACAGATTATTTTTTTTCTTCTATCTATATTTTCATCTGAAAACCCAGAATAAAATCTTGACCTCCTTTCCCCAGCATCTCAAGTTGATTCATGATTTTCTTGTTTCTAGTTCACATTTAGACCTTTTGGCAAAATTTTTACTACATATGAATGGATTTATTAATATTATTATATAAATTTCATCTTATTTTTAACATTCCAGAATATACGTATTTATTAAGTTTTTTAAAAATATTTCTTTTATTTTATCTCTTAATTCCTGCAAATTAGGCAACCAACAAGTTTGGTTTCAACAAATTTAAATGTTTTTAATTTCGTAATAAAAATTATTGTTATTCAAATGCAGTGGCGGTCCAAGGATTTTCGCTTGGGGAAGGCCCGAAATTAGATGAAAGCGCCTTTTTTTCTCTCTCTAAAAAGACCCCACTTAACGCTGTGATACATTCCAATAAGTTCCAGCGTTAAACGAGGTCATCTTAACATGGAAATAAGCAACAATGTCTTTCAATCAAAATTTAAATCATAAACAGCCAAAAAAATTAAAAAAGACCTTGTTAAGCGGGTTCTTAGCGTTTTATACAATCTTTATTATAGAAATTCGAATATATTTTCAAATTCAATAACAATTTTCCATTTTTTACTTTCTCTTACCTATATGTATATGTTAATATACATATAGTTATTATGAATATATATATATAGAGAGAGAAAGTATTTGTTTCATGTCAAAAATTCGATGTCTAGGTTTTAATGGAAATACATTTTTTGAGGTCCCCTGAGACCAAAAAAGTGAGTCCCGCAAATTGGTCTGCCTCTGCGTCTGAATTCAATTTTAAGCATGAAGGAATTGAGTTACGACGTTGAAATTTTATATTTAAGTTAACCACCTTCCTGAGGCGCGAAAATCTGAGCGACCAGTCACACCAGATATTTTTGTTTATATAGTCTATTATTTTCAAGTTTTCAAATAGACCATATATCATTAAATATCAAATTTTAAGTGCTTAAATTCGTTTGTTTATGCCTGTAAGTTAGGCAACCAACTCACTAATTTCTTGATTAACTCTTCTATAACTGACCAATGAATTTAACAACTCAGAATTCTGGATAAATTAAAAGTTATGCTAATATATTACTTTTAATTTAACCAATATAGTCAATCAATTGCCGTCTTCTTTATACGTTTCCTGTAATGGAATTAAACTGTGCTATTTTATTTATTTATTTATTCATACAATCTATTCACTTTGACATGAAAAGTGTCTTTACAGCTTTCATTCAGTGAGATTTAACTATGATAGTTGATTTATTTATTTATTTATTCATTGAATCTAGTCACTTCGACATGAAAAGTTTTCTTTATAGCTTTCAAGAGGTGGGATTTGTGTTTGTGTTATTCATTTATTTGTTAAATCTGAAACAATCTGGTCATGCCTTGTTCAGTTATCAACTATTGACTGCCATTTTTTAATTTGATTTAATTAATCTTGATTAGTTGTTGTATTTGATTCTAATTTTAATCTAAATATATTTGTATCACACCTGACTCTTACCGACCCCGCAAATATTATTTTTCTGATAAGTTCATATAACATCTCATTATACCCCACAATTCAGTTTAAAAAAAAAAAAATAATAATTAATTTTAATTCATCAAATCTATTGCGACTATTCATTTTCTATATTAATAATATTTTTTAATATTATAATTCACGCACGTCCTGTTCGTGCGAACATAATAGCAAACATTGAACTGGATCAAACTAAAGGAGGCTTTGAAACTTGAAGCGAGATAAAAAAAATAGACCCATGCTTTGAATGGTAGACAGACAGATTTTTCTTCTTAAAGCAGGTTTGTCCAACCCGCAGGTCAACAAAAAATAATAGATAACACAAATTTTCTTTATTTTTTCATATTTGAATAGTTGATGTCATTTGGACATCCATTCTCTTCTTTACGATGAAAAGAAATGGCTGTTTTTAGAAATCTATAAAGAAGATAACGATATGCTTATTTTTGAAATTCAAAAGACGGCATTCATCTTTAGACATTTCGGGTTAAACTTTATTACCCTTTCATGATTAATGTATTATAAAATATAGAAACTAAGAACTTTTAGGCGAGATCGAGGCGGGTTGGTTAGAAGCACATAAGTCTTATTTACTAAAATAGATCGATAATTATGGCCAGGAGCAGTCATTAAAAAAGACTCTGTATGCTGGTTCTAATCTCGAAAACGTTTCGGTTCCTTTAATTTAAGAACCGTCCTCAGTCCTTAGATTAGATAGTATATAAAATTGCACAGAGTTGATCGGTGATAATATTTGGCATATACATTGTTCTTTTATCAATGAAGAAGTATATTTATGTAAATTCTAAGGTTAATAGTTTTTGACGATGGTTGCATAGTGAGTATGTATATATACACTATACTCACTAGTGCAAACCATCACCGATCAACTCTGCAATTTTATATACTATCTAATCAAAGGACTGAGGATGGCTCTTAAATTAAAAGAACCAAAACGTCTCCGAGATTAGAACCAGGATACAAAGTCTTTTTTATTGTCTGCTCCTGCCCATAATTATCCATCTATACAATCACAATCATTACTTTGGAATAGATTTATTTAGTCAACCATCAGTTAGAAAGTGCAATCTTCATTAGGAGTTTGTTGTGGTATAGCTACCCTAGCATCCCCAAATGTTTTTTTATCAGGGTGAAACATAGTTTGAAAAGTGCATATAAATATCTCCAAGAGGACTAAGTGGGAGCATCAATAAGAGAAAAGACCTTTTTTTTACCCAAAATCTGATTTTAACCAGACAAAGACACTAATGGTTTTTTTTTTTTTGTCGTTAAAATTTTAGGAAAGAGATTGTCAGATAAGTAAACACTTGAGGACAAAAGTAACAAACTGTTTATCCTCAGAATTTCAGTTATTCGCCCCCTGTCTCAATTTCCTTAAAAATAGATAGGCCTATCCTCTCTCTATCTTTCTAAAGTGGATTTGATCCTATTAGGTCATGCTCATTAATTTTTCCAAGAATTTTTTTTTTTAATTACTATAAATTCCCTTTTAGTTAAAAATTTTGTTTATTCTTGTTTTTGTCCTAGGTAAAGAAATAACCAGGCACGGTTCTCCAATCCTAATTATTCGCTTCTAGGAAATTTACGATCTATTGCTCAAACTCTTACATGAAATAAGCTTTTATTTTTAATTAAAAGTTTATCTGTATAACTTGTAATCATATTATAAACTTAGTCGAAGGAAAAATATATTTTCCTAACCTAAGTTCTTAAAGTTTCTGTCCCGCTGCTCTGAATTCTCAACTCTCCTACTTCTCCGTTTCTAAGTTGTTAATTTAATTGTTAGTGCTTTTATCACTGCAAATATGAGAACCCCTAGGGCATTTGATAGTTTTCCTTTCGCCATTCTAAAATAATAAATTTAATTTCTCTTAAGGGTCTTCTTCAGTTTCATAATCCAAAGCTCCGATTCTAATATCAATTTTTTTTTTTATAAATATACCAGATAAATATTACTTAAACCGTAGGTTGAGTATTGCTATTCTAATAGCTTGTGATTATTCCAAAAAATTCCTTGCAAGCTTTTTATAATTTCGATTAGTTGACAAATTCGATAAGAAGCCAAAAGTAAAATTATAAAAATAAATGCTTTATTTATCAATTCTGACGGCGTTTCAGCCGCTTCTTCCGGCCTTCTTCAGGACAGATGAGTTTGTCATGAGCTTAGAGAGAGCCTTTAGCATTTCCTAACATAATGCGGATTCGAACATTCGTTAACCAACATCGCTTCTGGTTTAAGAGTGATAGAACTTTAAATCAGAAGTCATGTTAATTAACGAATGTTGGCATCCGCATCATTTTTGGAGATGCCAAGGGTTCTCTCTAAACTCATGGTAAACTCAAAATCAGTCCTGAAGAATATAATTTTGCTTTTGGCTGCCTTATCTCCCTATTATTAACTAAGTATTTAGCCACTACTATTTCATTTTTGATGATTTATTTGGAACGCATTTTATTCACACTGAACTAACATTCTATAAAGGTGTTAACAACTCTTTTCTAATGGTAGCCATTTGCTTAGTGATAGCACCGTATTTTAAAATTTCAGTATCTTTTCATCAGAATTCTCAAACAATTTAAATACGTATATAAAAAAGAAAAAATTAAAATTACCCGAGTTGGGGTGAAGGGAAGGGAAGTTGTAAATAAATTGCTGAGACAGGCCAGATTAACTTTGCCTAATGTTGTTCCTCCTGTTGGAGATGTCCGGCAAATGGCCCCTGTGATAATGGACCAGGGGGGGTCCTTTCCAAAGAGGGGAACCTGTTCATTCCAAGGACGGTGGGACGAGGCTGCCTTCCTGTCTGTTAGTCTGCCTGTCTGTTATGTCTGACCTCTGCTCATTTCTGCTTTTTCACATATTCAGGTGTGTCAAGTCCATCCCTCCCTAAATCCTATTCTTTTAATTATATCCTTTTGTAAAAAAAAAAAAAAACAACCAGAGTATCTGCATAGATAAATAAAAATTCTAATTTTTTTACCAATAAAAATTAATGCCATTTTCTTTTTTACAATTCATTTTTGAAAGTTTACAATATAATGCGATTTGTAGAGCACTCTCATCTCATATTCCTTAAAGTGTATACAAGTCAGGTTTATTTATTTCCGGTTTATGTTTTTATAAACAAATTTTATTAATTATTATACATTTAAAAAATGAAAACAATTCACTGAGTTCTTCTATGTCTTTGACCTTTTTTTTGAGCTAATAAAATTTTGGTGTCCAACATAGGCGCAACTAGAGAATTTGGCTGGGGGGGAGAGCCATGGGACCAGCCATTCTCCCTGGGGGGGGGGGGGGGCATGGGACCAGCTATCCTCCGGTGGGCCTGGAAAGCCCCATATTTTCTCAATTTTTCTTGGGACAAGGAGCTTTCTGTGGGGGGGGGGGCAGGCCCTCCCCGGCACCCCCCTAGTTACGCCCATGGTGTCCAATAAATATTTAACTCTTTTCTTTAAAAATTTTGCACAGTTTTAAATTCTATTTTTTAAAAAAAGAATAAAAAGTATCACTTAATTCAACCACAAAAAAGCCCAATAAAAAAATCATGTTATGCTGAATTGTTTTACCTACATCTGAAATAATTAAAATTGATTTATCCGCCACTGAATTTTCTCTAACCATTTTTTTTTATGAAATACTGTCAATAGGATAATATATTTACTCTCAATTATAATTATCTCCTCTTTAATTTAAATTTGTACATTAATGTCAAATTATTTTTGTTTTATATACACTCCAGTTGCCATGGTAATTAACCCTTTGTGTCCATGTTTTTATCTAAAATATAAAAAAAAAGTTATAATACAAATTTATTGAGATGAGTTGGATGGTTTAAGTTGCTTTTCAAAACAAAATTTGAATATAAATTAAATTAGAATATATTGCAGCCAAGTCATTTAAGTCTCGATTATCTTTAAATAAATCTCGAGCTTAAAATATTCCAAGAACAATATATAGATATAGTGTATATAGTCAATAAACTTTTCTATTTTCGCATTAAACAAATTTGGAATGAATTTAATTATTTGGAAAATTATATAAATTCTGTTAAAATAGTATCTTGTTAAATGATAAAAAAAAGACTCCGTCTTTAGAGAATACATTAAAGTACAATTATTCAAGTTTTATGATCGCATCTCTTGAGTCAGTTTTTGAGATAAGCCTACTCTTGTTGATACAGGAGAAAAGATTATCTTATCTTGTGTCTTTTTATTTAGATGTTTTGTTATTAAAATCGGTTCAGGAATTATGCAGCTAAATAATGCACAGAGGCCTGATAAAAGAAACAAAACAAAATAGTATTATTAATTGTAAATAATACATTTTGGTAGAAATTGATAATAAATTTGAAAAAAGTAAACTTTATTTATCTCAATGATTCTATTCAGAACTTAAAGTCACTATAAATTTGAATTGGATGGATAATTGTAGGCAGGAACAGCCAATAAAAAGACTGTATGTGGTTCCAATCTCCGGAGAAGTTTCGGTTCTTTTAATTTAAGAGCCATCTTCAGTCCTTAGATAATTGTGAGCAGGAACAGCCATTAAAAAGACTGTATGCGGTTCCAATCACCGGAGAAGTTTCGGTTAAGAGCCATCTTCAGTCCTTAGATAATTGTGGGCAGGAACAGCCATTAAAAAGACTGTATGCGGTTCCAATCACCAGAGAAGTTTCGGTTAAGAGCCATCTTCAGTCCTTAGATAATTGTGGGCAAGAACAGCCAATAAAAAGACTGTATGCGGTTCCAATCTCCGGAGAAGTTTCGGTTCTTTTAATTTAAGAGCCATCTTCAGTCCTTAGATCAGATTAGTAAATATAACTGCACAGAGTCAGTAGGGGTTCACTGTTGTAGTGAGCTAGGATGTCGGTTTCTACAAAGAAGATCCGCATTCAAATCCTGGGCTTGAGAGATTTTTTCATTAAATAAAATGTTAATGCAGACAAATTCTCAAACAAGTGCTGGATAGGAATATTGGATACATTAAATAAAAAAAGAACTTGTGGTTTTTTCTTGGACGTATTTGACAGGTAGTATGTGTTATTTTAATTATTAAAAAACACAAATTTTTCAAAATATTTATTTTTGGACAGACGCGCTATCATGTTTCGGCCACCATGAGAGCCATATCAGAACCAAAAGTTCATCCACATAACAAAAGGTCTTGAGGTGTAAAGTACATATATGTTACATAATGTACATAATGTACATATATGGCTCTCATGGTGGCCGAAACATGTAGCGCGTCGTTAACAAAAATAAATATTATTGAAAATTTAGTGTTTTTTAATAATTAAAATAAGAATACTACCTGTCAAAATACGTCCAAGAAAAAAAACCACAAGTTGCTTTTATTTATTTAAATTAATTGGACTGCACCACCATTTAAAATTGGATACATTATTGTTTCGTCATCAAAAAATTATAGATGTATATTCCTAGGTCAATAAAAGAATCTAAACGTCTCAGGTGATTGGTACCGGATACAGAGTCTTTTTATTGGCTGTTCTTGCCCACAATTATCTAAGGACTGAAGATGGCTCTTAAATTAAAAGAACCGAAACTGCTCCGGAGATTGGAACCGCATACATTCTTTTTATTGGCTGTTCCTGCCCACAATTATCCATCCAATTCAACTTTATATTGACTTTAAGTGCTGAATAGAATCATTGAGATAAATAAAGTTTACTTTTTTTCAAATTTATTATCAATTTTTACCAAAATGTATTATTTACAAATTTTTATTGCCTGTTCCTGCCTACAATTATAGATCTACATCTATACTCCTCACAGACTACTTTAAACAGATAAAGTAGAATTTTTAAAATTCCCATCACCTAAGGGACGCAAATTGTAATTTTATCTGATATTTCTTCTCTTATTTTGATTTGATTAGATATTTCAAAAGATCAGTTGACGTCTTCTTCTTTCCTTCCTGAGTATTTATCTTTCAGAGGTCTTAGGTTTTTAAAAGATGTCAAATTGTATTATATACGGTCCTCTA
This sequence comes from Euborellia annulipes, assembly GCA_023213315.1. Taxonomy (NCBI): domain Eukaryota; kingdom Metazoa; phylum Arthropoda; class Insecta; order Dermaptera; family Anisolabididae; genus Euborellia; species Euborellia annulipes. The sequence goes on from JAKCPI010003986.1 coordinate 45,705, forward strand.
ATACAAAGCCGTCGTATTACATCATGTAATTTACAATGAAATTTTGTTCTAGATTTTTTATTTAAACTAATAAATTTCTAAAGTCATTATTGTCATTGCCCTTTGAGCGTGACTACGCCGTAACTTTTAATCGTCTGCCTCTTAAGTATTGTCTAAAAAAATAGCAACTCTTCTAGACGCCTCTTTTATCTCTAATGATAAATAAGCTAGTAAATTATTATGTAAATGGTTCATTTTTCTCTTGAACTTTATCAAAAAATTATTTAAAATAGAAATAAAATATGATTTATTTGAATTTACGTCCATTTTTTCTTTTTCGCTTTTCCGATTTCGCTTGAAATCTCACGTTTGTTCGCCATATCGCTCAAAAGCTGTTATCAAAATGTCTCATCTTCACTAAATTTAAATTCAAAGAATTCATATTTAATGTCACACATTTTAGTTGGGAAGTAATTTTCATGGAAGTATACTGAGGTGATTTCTTTTTTCCTTCCTTAGGAGGGTTGGATAATTTTTTGCAATGAAGTGATCTTAAACTCAAGATTATAAGCTTAAATTCACCTTATTTAAAATACTTTTTAAAAGAAATTCATTAAAAAATAAACTATTAATTTTTTCTTGATTTTAGTTGGGTGAAGATAATGAATGATTAGACTAATCAATCTTTTTTTCATCTTTTCTTATCATCAACTTAATTTTTTAAAATAAATTAATATTTTGGTTATAACTGGTTATTTCGAATAACTGACTAGGTATTTGTTGCATATTTGTTTTTACAAATATAAACGAATATTTAATTAAAAGGTAGTATAAATAAATGTTTTCTGCCAATATACTATTTTTTTTTAAAACAAATTGGCATACGACATCGAAAATAAACCTGCCAAAACCGATTCGTGTTTTGGCACCGAATCCTCTCAGCCATGTTCCAATTCATTTGTTGAAGATTTCCTAAAATTTCCCAGTAAAAAAAGAGGTTTATACCATTGAATAGATAAATTTCATTCAACAAAGTCAAATTTTGCAAAATTGTGTCTTCTTTTATTTTCTTTTAAAATAAAGTGCACGTTTTTTTTTTTTCATTTTGTTCCTCCTGGGTAAATTTTGCCACTTATAAATTATATTTTAAAAAAGAATATTAAGACATTTAATAACATGTCAAAGACTTCCCCTATGTCTATGACGTATCTTTACTGTGTTACTTACACTCAATGTATTTTTGAGAATTAATCTTCCAGTTGACACATTATTATGAAATTCGGTCCAGGGATTGAAACGGACATTTCAATTATTACCGTTGAGTTTCAAAAGATTTGGTCCCGGGATGGAAGCGAAAGCGAAAAAACGTGACTTGTGATAAATA